>PITA01013144.1:0-58779 GCA_004023965.1 Spilogale gracilis
CTCTGGCTGTGTTTCTCTCTGTCAAATAAATAAAATCTTTAAAAAAAACAAAAACAAAAACAAAAACAAAAAACGGAAACACAATTGTTCTGAATTCCTGGTTTGCAGACAGGGGAACCCAGGCTCAGAAGGCAGAGGCATCTCTAGCTAGAAAGTCAGACAGGGAGAGGAGGGGCTAAGTGGCAGAGAGGGATCAGGCCCCGGGTAGGCAGAGCTTCCTGGCTCTCTCATTGTCCCGCAGTGAGGCTTTGGAGGAGTCACATCACCTCTCTGGCTCTCAGTCTCTGCATCTATATTGGGATGAGGTTAGACAGATGGTTGCAGACAAAGTCCCTTCAAACCCTCACAACCTGCACCCAGCCATGTCAAAGGTCCCACCTCCCTGTTCTTATGACTTCATAGATGGAGAGGTGGGGATACCAGGGCTCAGCACAAAATGCTTTGGGGATGGAGGGCCAATGCCAGACTGTGCAAGCTCCCAGAGCCCCCAATTCCTGCTCTCCATCCTCAAAAAGCCAAACTGGGAGGGAGTCAGTCTTGGTTTGGGGCAGGGAGGGAGAAATGGTGAACATGGTCATTTGTCCTGGGCCAAAGGTCCTCCACAGGCATCTGCTAAGTGCAGGCTGACTCGCAGAGACTTGGGGTGGGAGAAGGACCCCTTTTGCAACGTAAGGGAAAGTAGTTATTTAGCTCCTGCTTAAGCATCTCAAGGGCCAGGGAGCCCACTACCTGACAAATTAGTCCACTGCGTATTCAAAAAATGAGTGAAAAATCTGCTTCCAAAGGCTCTGTAGTTTGGGCCAGCTCAGGCCAGAATTGGTCATTCATTCATTCATTCATTCATTATTCAAACTTTACTGATGAGTACGGATATGCCAGGATTTGGGGCCATAGATAGGATGAATCAGAGACTGTTCCTGCTCTTTGGGAACTGCATGCTAGACTGGTATCCCAAGGCCAAAGACACAGGACTGGTGGATTGAAACGGTTTAGGTAGAGGAAAAGACTGTAGACTTCCACGTTGAAATAAGCTTGGGTGCCATTTTAGTAAACACATTAAATGGATCTCTTTGCCACGAGATTTCTCCAAACCTTTAATATGCAAAATGTGCATGCCGAATCCTCCAAGGGGCTATCAAGAATATACTATATTTCCCCAATATAGCTGATCTTGGAACACTACTTTTAAAAACAGCATACTTATTAACAGAGGATATTTGAGGAAATACAGCTCTAATGTGTGTGTGTGTGTGTTTGTTTTTTTTGTTGTTTTTTTTTTTGGCCAGGGGAGATTGGGGAAGCCTTACACCGAGAGGACATTTGAGCAGGGCTTTGAGAACTGAGTAGGAGTTGGTCAGTGAAGATGGGAATGTTTAAGGGAGATCTTTTATTTTCCTAGGCTGACTATGCTCAGGTTACCCACATATACTGTTTCATTTAGTCTTCAAAGGTCTTGGTAAGGGTAACAGCCAAGGAGGTCATCAAAATCCTCTGGAGACTCCCAGAGATCCACCCCTTCCCTTTTCTTAAATCATCTCACCTCAGGGCCTTATTCTCCAAATCTTGAGTCTTAAGTCCTGTTTCTTCTGTCAACCTGGCCTCCCCTCTGGTTTAAACCCAAAATAGTTCTTACAGTACCTGGACTTGATCCCAGCTTTAACCCCTCACACACCCTGTTCTAGCTAGGCCTTGGCACCCAAACTCACCCTCTCCGCAGTTTGGATGACCATGACTTAAGTCTCAGATTTCACTCTGCCCTGACCAGAGCCATCTAGCCCTGGTGCTGATGCACCCCATAGGGCCCCAGGCCTGCCCCTCAGCTACTCCAGCCCTGACCCATTCCCCGATGGCGGCCCCGCCCCCTGCGTAGCCCTGATTGTGTTCCCATTCCCATATGTGTCTTAGTTTCAATTCTGTCCTAAACCATTCATTTGTGAACCCTGCCTTCGGGTCTAGGTCCCTGACCCCAGACAGTGGCCCTCCAGCTCTGATTCGTCCCTGTCCCCAACTCTGCCCCAAGCCCGTACCTGGGCCACCTCTGATCTCATTGGTGCCAGCCATGCCACTCCATGGGTGACCCTCCCCAAGGACCCACCCCTACTTTCGGTCTGTCTCAGACTCCGCCTGGTGCTAAACGCCGTAGGCCCCGCCCCCAGAACCTCTCGCCGCGGCCCCGCCCCGTCCCTGTCCCATACTAATTCTGATAGGCCCTGACCCTGCCGGAGGCTCCGCCCCGTGACAATTCTAACTTGGCCCCGCCCCCTTCCCCGCCCCCGGCCGGCCCGGCAGCTCACCTGCAACTCCTCGAAGGCATCGTCTATGCCGGTGACCTGATGCTGCTCATGCAGCGCGGGCTCGTCGCAGAAGAAGCAGAGCAGCGCGCGGTCCGTGAGGCAGAAGAGCTTGACCTTGTCGTGCGCCTGGCAGGGTCGCGCGGCGCGGCGCGCGTTGAGGATGGCGTCCAGCGGGAAGGCGCTGTAGCGCTCCACGATGTTGGCTAGCTTGAGGCTGGGCGCCAGCGCGGGCTCGGCGAACGTGCGCCGGCACTCGGGGCAGTCGCGGGCGCCCTGCGCCTCCTGCCTCACCCAGTGCTCAGTGATGCAGCGGCGGCAGAAGTAGTGTTCGCAGCTCAGGCTCACCGGGTCCTGGTAGATGCTCAGACAGATGGAGCAGAGCAGCTCGTCCTTGAGGCTGCACGCCATGGCGCTGGGGGCGGCGGAGAGGGGGCCCTGAGATGCAGGGGGGCGGTTGAGCGAGCGCGGCGCTGTCGGGGGCCGCACCGAAAGATGGGTGCGGGGAGCAGGCGGGGACAGGGAGGAGGAGTAGGAGCTACAGAAGGAAGGGGGGCTATCGGGGAGGGAAGGGGGGGGACGCGAGGAAGAGGTGCAGGGTAGAGACTAGCCGGGATGCGAGTCCAGGAAGGTGGTCTCGAGGTAGTGGGTGACTCGAAGCGATGGGTGCTGGAGGGAGGGGGCCCTGGTGTCTGAAGGAAGGAGCTCCGGGCAAGGAGGTTCTAGAGGAAGGGACAGTCTGAAGGGATGGGTGCTAGGAGAAGAGGATCCAGGAGGGGGGCGGAGGCCTTAGGGGAGCTGAAATCCCGGGATGGGTGCAGTGGGGGGAGGGGGAGAAGCTGGGATGGGGAATTCTGGGGAAGGGGAAAGCCAGGCGGAGCTGCGTCGCGGCTCTGCGTGGCAGAGATGAGGAGGGGTGCGAGCAAGCTCAGCTGCCGGATCCCAGCCCCAAGACCCCGCCCCGCGTGGCCCCTTACCCCTCGGGCTCAGCGGCCACTGCTCCGGTCCGAGCGCAGCCTCTCAACCCGGAACCAGCCGAGCGCAAGCTCTCGGCGGCAGTGACTCCCTCCCCGCCCCCGCGGGCCAGGCCCAGGCGACTCCGCCCCTGCGGCGGGCGGGGGAGAGGAGAGGCGGGGCCAGGCCTCCAGCCTGAGGACCCCCTCTCCGCCCCCACCGTTCCCCTACTCCCAGGGGACCGAAACCCAGCTGTTCCTTCAGGATCTGCACACGGAACAACACGAGCGTCTCGCTTAGGGCCCCTGCGGCGGGTGAGGACAGCTAATTTAAGAAGATAACGCGTAAACAAGAAGCATCTTTCTGGATCATCGACTTGAAAATTTGGGAAAAACAATATTTTTTATTAAAACAAGCAAGGATACGTCCGGTAATCTGTATAGAATGCAACCTTTGCATAAAATGCAAAGATAAACTAGAGAGAATGCTCTGCTTGCTTGCAGCAAGTTCAAGATTTCCTTTTCACTTTGTTAAGGAGTGCCTGGGGGAGAAATTTAGAAAGCCCTGGCCTGTTACTGCCTGACCCAAGGAGTAGCCTCTATTCAGCAAACATTTCTGGAGTGTTATATGTGTGTGTGTGTGTGTGTGTGTGTGTGTGTGTGTGTGTGTGTGTGGTGCGGGTGGGGAGGGTGGAGGAGAGAGTAATACGAGACTTTATCTTGTATGCCTGATGGAGAGGGGATAAGGGATTTCAGCCAGTGCAAAAGCACAGAGGCGTGAAAGGGGAGGGCACCTTGAGGCAAGTGTAAGTAGTTCTGTACTGTTGGTGGTGGGGTGGGGAAGGCAAGGAGTGGAGGGTGTTAGGATCAGGTTAAGGATTTCCTGCAGGCACTGGACTTTCAAGGGGAAGAATGACTTGGTCTGGTGCGCATTTCAGGGAGTCGGGGAGATGCTCATTATACCATCAGCAAGGTGAAGGCAGGGATCCTTTCAGATATGTCTGCACGTACGCAGTTCTGGGTACACATTGAAGCCATGTACTGAATAAGAGCAAGAAAGATATAGACCGTGGAAGAGACACTGGTCCCAGTTAGATCGTTGTCATACTGCTGGCAGGAGTCCTGAACTAGGGAGGATGGCGTTGAGGATGGCGTCCAGCGGGAAGGCGCTGTAGCGCTGAGACACTGGGGAAGGAGAGACGGCGAGGCTCTTGAAAGTATAGACACAATGGAATTTTGTAATGGGTTGGATATGGGGATGAGAGAGAAAGGGACATTGAACACGGATCGCCAGCTTCTGCCTTCTCCAGACATGTCTTCCCTGGAGTTAAACTTCTTTGAGGTGCAATTTAAGAAACAGTTCAAAGTTTACTCCCCCCTGCTGTTTACATCCCCTCCACATCATCACCTGGTCCCCTGCCACACGATGGCCAGAAACAAGTTGGTAACTTGTGCCACAACCTTTCTTCCACTTTTGGTTGCAGTCAGAGCCCGATTTTGTTCAGGTGAGTCCCCTCCCCGTGTGACCAAGGGAAGGCTGACCCCAGCCGAGTCTAGGAGTAAGTCCCCTTTTGGTTCAAGTCCACTGTGGGGGTTGCATTCTTCTTGCCAGTTGATAATTTGGGCTTGGATGTGTGATACAGCTTGGCCTGAAATACCAGAGCTCAAGCCTCTGGTGGGGAGGCGACTTCTGCTACAGATCTCTTCCCTTTCAAAAACTCTGCCCCCTTTCCTGATTGTGGTTGTGTTTGGTGGTGATGGTTGGAACTGCAGTAGCCAACTTGCTCCCAGTCTGAGGACACAGCCAACACATGACTGGGGTGGGGGTGGGGGTGTACTAGGAGTGAAGGGCTGGTGCTCTGATGCAGAGCCCAGAATCTTGGATGTACAAGGTGGCCCACCTTATTGCTTAAGCAAGTTTAATAGCGCTGTCACTTGGCAACTAAAAGAATCCCAATTAACACACTGATATGCTTCCCCAATATATTTCTTTTGTAAGGAGGGGAGAGTCTAAATTATTGAAGCATTTGAAGCGAAACGAAAAAAGGCTTGATGATGGATGGACAGGCTTCACTTATTCAACATGTAATCTATCCTCCAGTTCTGTAGCAATGCAGTAGCCGGCTAGTTGCTCTTGCTGCTGAGTGTGGCTTTGTGACTAAGTCCTTGCTAATGGGACACAAATAGAAACAGTCCTTAAGGCATTGGGCTTTTGCCCTGCCATGCTCCATTTCCTCTTCCCTTGAGCTGGAACACAGATGTGCCGGGGACCGAGCTTCAATAATGCTTCAAAGGGGTTGACAGCAAAGATAAGGAAGGAACCTGAGCTTTGAGTGACTACATGGAGTGGAATCACCCACCCACGTGGACTAGAGAAAAAGAAATAAACGTCCATTTTTAATACGCCATTGCATGGGTCTCTTTCTTGCAGCACCTTGGCTTACCCCGTGCCATCCCATCACTGGTTTTAGAAGAAGCTCTGTCTCTGTCATGCTATTGTCTGAATCCTTTCACATAGCTAAGCTCCCCTTGCTCTGAGGCTCCAGTCCCTTCCCAAGTGTATGGAATATGGTTTTCTCTGGCTGTAAGTCAGTCTCTTGACCTTTGGCAGTGTTTCCTTCTTTTAGTCTCGGTCCTTCGGCTGAACTTATGCCATCTCGGCTAAGATGCTGAATGCTACACTCACTCAGACTGCTGGTGATAGGTAAGTTTGGCAAGCCATTGTTCTTTCTGGATCTTTGCTTCCCCAACTTGATGTGGTCGGGGGACTGAACTAAGGCTGGGAGGTCCTGACAGTGCATGCCAACTACTTCCATCCATACTCTAAAAAATAACGTCAGGATTTTTCTGTTGAGAACTGTCCAAGAGAGCTTGTTGGATGTAAAACACACACAGAGACACTCACACAGTTACACATAGACACTATCTGCCTAGCAGAGATCTGCAGAACTGTATAGCAGTTTCAGTGGTGTTTATCTGTGGGCTAGGATTATGGAGGGGACTGTAACTTTTGCATTGTGCCTATAGCACTGTTTATTATTTAATTTTATAACCAGAAAAAATAAAGAGAGTCAAATGTCATTATTCATGGATTTCGTATTTGCAAATTCACTTACTTGCAAAAGTTCTTTTCTCTTTAGAGAGAGGGGAGAGAGTAGAGGGAGAGAGAGAGAGAGAACCTTAAGCAGGCTCCCTACCCAGTCTGGAGCTGGACTTGGGGCTCAAAATCACAACCCTGAGATCACGGACCAGAACTGAAACCAAGAGTGGGATGCTTAACCCACTGAGCCACGCAGGTGCCCTTCACCTACTTGTAAATCGATTGTAACCCCAAATCAATACTTGAGGAACTTCTACAGTCGCTCAGGGATCCCCACCTGCACAGAGTTGTGAGGATTTAGAATTGGCTGATGTGCATGTGCCCAGCTGAGGTCCAACGAGCTGACGCTCAGGTAAACAAGTGTCATATTGTAAACAAGTGTCTTTTTCATGATCTATTCAGGGCCGCGTTTTTCTTGTTTGGGGGCTTTTTGTTGGTGATGTTGCTGTTTAAATGGGCCCCCAAGGGTGGCACTGAAGAGCTGCCTAGTTCCTAAGTGCAGGGAAGCTGGGATGAGCCTCCGGGAGAAAACCCGTGAGGTCGATGAGCTTCATTCTGGCGTGACTTACAGCACTCTTGGCCATGAGTTCAATGTTAATGAATCAACAGTATATATTAGATAAGGTGTCTTTAAACCAAAAATACACGTAAAACAAGGTTATGTATTGATGGGTTGATGAAATTGTGACCGGAGGCTCATAGGAATGCTGTATTTCCTCAAGGGGCAATGATTCAGGATTCCCTATTTCAGTCTTTACATCAACTGTATAGAACACAGCTACTATGAGCAATGAGTGAACTGTATTTAAAATTGTTGTATCCAACCGCATCCATCGCTACAGGATACCAACAGGCACGTCCCTCTCCATCCAGGGTCCACGGGCTCAGGTTTGCTCCGAAGGGGGGCGGCAGGAAGGAGCACCGACTGAGCCCGTCCTGCATGCCAGGCACTGTGCTAGGTGCTTCGTGGCATGGTTTTATTTAATCCTCACAACCACCCTCCAGACTTGCTGTTTTTCTCCCCGCGTGCAGATAAAGATGCTGTAGTTCAGAAGGTGAATGACTCGCCTGGCACCAGAGCAAGGATGGGCACAGGCTTCCCCACCCTGAGCTGCTGGAGGAGACTGCACAGCGGGCAGCCTGGAGCGGGGACAAACCCATAGTGGTCTCCGTCCCTCCCCATTCCAAACCTTTGCCGGTCTCCTCAAGCCCCTCGGACACACCCCTGCTCTTTTCTCTGCAGTGGAACCTCCCTCTGGTGGAGGGGGCATGGACTCTTCTCAACTTCCAGTCCCCTTTAAACTATCAACTTCTCTACAGAAAGACCTCAAGTCCTTTGTGAAATGAGGCGGAGTGTCATATAAACAAGTGAAGGAAGTCAACCCATTTATAACTTTATTCATCCTCACTTCCTCTCCTCAAGCCCGAGGGTGAAGTATGCCTTCTACTCCGAATGAATTCCTCCACCTAGGCCCTGGCCTAATCCCCTCAGACCTCCTGTGGGACCCAAGTCCTTCAGTGGTCCCCCTCTCAGCCATCTTTGTGTTTCCTCTCTCAGCATTGGCTCCTTTCCCTCAGCCTGCGAGTGTGCTCAGGCTTCTGCAAAAAGCCTCTCTCCTCTGGCTCCCACCTCATTTCTTGCCTCTCCCTTCCCCAGCCTTTTGAAAGCATCCCGTGCACACCCTCCCCGCGGCTCTTCAACCCCGCCAGCCTGGCTCTGCTCCCTGCCACTCACTGGAGTCACTAATAATCTAATTGCCAATTAAAGAGAGCTGCTAATACACGGTTCCTGTGGCAGAAAAACAAAATACAGAGAAAAATTAAAAGGAAACTTTAAATATTCATGATTGTACCACCCAGAAAGAACCATTGACAATACTCGTTTATATCCTTACAGACCTTTTCACATTATGCATGCTTGTGGGCACGCACACACGTGCATGTGCACACACACACACGGGAGGAGAACACACACAGAGAGAGGGAGAGAGATTTAAAAAAAATACAAATGAGTTCACTTTCTAAATCATTGCTAATCAAAACAAGGTCCTTGAACCACATGTGTCTTAGCTTGGGTTATTCCAAGAGCTGACCTTGAGATGAAGAGCAGAGATAAAATAGTTTAATTTGGGAAGTAGAAGCAACACTACTGAGTGGGAAACTGATCCAAGGAAGGGGAGACAGTGCCATAGGTCTGCACTGTTAAGCCAGCTAGCACACAGGGTAACTGAAGGTTTACTGTGCCCTCTGGGAGAGGTGTTCTCCCCCTACCCTCTGAGAACTGCGATCTCTAGTCTATCAGAGCCTAAGAGTTTGGGGTAGAAAGTATAAATTTACTAAGCAGGACACTGAGAGCCACTTCCTTTGTTCCCAGACCTGTACATCCCACGGAGCAGGGTAGAGCCCACATACAATGGCTGTGGGCTCAAGGTATGGAAACATATCTTCAGGCAGCCCGTGAATGCTATCTTCAAGCTGATGCCTTAGTTATGCCTTCAAGTGATTATTCTGACATCTTTTAGATGGTTGCTTCTGGTCGCTAATGGTATATAGTAGGACCAGTGGATAATATGGTCTTGTGCCCACTTCCTCCATGGTCATGGTAGGGTGGGTGGGAATCCCATGATGATCAATTAGACACTCTGGGAGCCCTCAGAGCATAATGCTAGCCATGACAATGGGGACGAAGAAGGCAGACCTATGTGAATCTCATGAAGTCGCAGAAGAATCGTGGCCCCTCTATGATGGTTGGGTTCATTGTAATGAACCTGACACCATGTGGCTGGTTGCTTTCCTGGAGGGCTGGTACCAGGTCGAAAGCTCCCATCAGTCTTGCTCTAACAGGCCAAACACTTAGTAGCAGTAATGTCTAGATCCGCTTTAGTGAGAGAGAGTCCAGGCTGTTGGGCCGCACATGGTTTCCATCCTTGCCACCGCAGCCTCTCAGCTCACCGGTTTGACCATAGACGTATCATCGTACCTACCTGGTTGTCAGTGCCTTGTCTACAATGGGCACTGTCCTGGAGATATTGAACTAAGAGACTCGCACACATTTCATATCTTCTTTCAGAGGTCAATGCACGAGGTTCTTCGCCAGAATTCCTGAGTTTCAATTTTTCAGTGTTGCCCTTTGTAGTCTCCTGATGAATCAGCTGAATCAGCTGAGTCCTTTTCTCAGGCCGCTAGGCTTTTTGGACCCAGTCGCACTGCTTCACATGCTGCCTCCTGGGACCTCTCCCCTCCTCACTACCCTGCAGGGAGCCCCCTGAGCGGGGCCACTTGTGCTGCTGCAAAAGTTTTGTTTCTTTTTTTTTTTGTCTCCTCCCAGCCTGTTGTGCTAACCTGTCCATGGAGAGCAGGCCCAAGCTTTCTTCTCCTCCGCAGCTGGTCAGAAGGGATCCCCCACGGCACACAGCTGTGCGCGGAGGGAGAGGATCCAAGGAGAATACGGGGACAGTGCTGGGTCTGACCTCCTTGTGCCCTCCATCTGTGACTTGTGGGCCTGCTCAGGCCTGGTCTTGCATGTTTCATTTCCATCCCATGACGGCTTGCTGTTTCGACTGTCTGACTTCACGACTCAGAGCGGTGGCTCCGACAGCAGGAAACTTAAAATGGGAAGCTCTAGCAACACGGCCAGGTGGTCTCCCATGGTTACCGCTCAGTCTCCATTAGAACCCAGGAGCGGGGCCTCCTGGGTGGCTTAGTCGGTTGGGCATCTGCCTCTGACTCAGGTCATGATCCCAGGGTTCTGGGATGGAGCCCTGCTTTGGGAGGGAGGCTTGTGTCCCTGCTCAGCAGGGAGTCTGCTTCTCTCTCTCTCTGCTCCTTTCCCCCTGCTTTGGCTCTCTCTCTCAAACAAACAAACAAACAAACAAATAAATCTTAAAAAAAAAAAAAAGAATCCATTAGTTTGCATGCCAGGTGTTGGTTTACAAATACTGAAGAAGTATATTCAAGCTCCAGATCCCTAAAAGTCTGCACTGAAGCCTCCCACAGGGCTTGCTGAAGGCTCTGTAAGTGTTCTTCCCTAACTATGAACACTTCTATCAGCATGACATCTGATAAATGATTTGGAGCCGTATTCCTGCATGAGATACATGTTGTCTCCAAAATTGAGAGGTCCACCGAGTGCCTCTTTCTTGGTGGTAAGAGATACAAGGTACAATTCCTTGTCTATTACTTTGGAGGGGATGTCTGCGCATGTCCTATATCCCTGACCCCCTAAAACTTTTATGTTGTATCCGATCCCGAATCTTGGTATTATTTGTATCTTAGAGGGCATCCGGGGTACTTACCACTTTCTCTTCCCGCAGGTCTGATTAATATGATCTCATCAAGTAGTACTCCTCAGAGCCAGGAGGAAGGGCAGGTAATGTATTGTGACAGAGTAGGAGTTCACATAGCCCTGGGGCACTGCCGAGGTAAATACTGCCGTCATTCCCAGTGAATGCAAATGGTTTCGATCTCCCTTCCTGAAAATGACTGGGATAAGGAAGGAAAATGCACTTGTCAAGACAGTTGCCCCGTACCACGTGCTGGAGGTTACCTGGATGTGTTTTAGTAAAGTTAGCACATCTGGCACAAAAACTATGATTGAGTCTACCGTGGGGTCCATGGCAGTACAACGCCACCCACCACGATTTGCTGGTTTTGTTTTAATTTTTATTTTTGCAGTGGCCTTTCTGAATTAAATGGAAATACCACAGGGCTACTACTCCTTTGTTCTTTAAACCTGTGAGGGCAGTGCTAATCTCTGCCATTTAACCACAGAGTGCAAATTAATTATCTTGTCTGGGGGTATATATGCAATTTCAGATGTTTCCACTTGACCTTTCTACCATTATGGACCTTTCTGTACAGATTAAGAAGCCAACGTGAGGTTTCTACCAGCTACTAAGTGTATTCGTCCCAATTTTCAGGGAAGGGGAAATGATCACAGGAGGGTCTGCACACCCAACGGACCCACCGTAAGATGGGTTACTGTCAAGATTCCATTTTTCCTCTTGCTTCCAAACCCCTACTTTAGCAGGAGGGCTATAGTGGCAGTTTGGACATCCTGGTATTAGTGTCAGCCCAGACCCTGTATTCCCAAAACCATAGAAATATCTGGGTATTCTTCAATCCCTGGTATACAGTTACTTTGGATAAATGGTCATAGGGCCCTTTGGGGAAAGAATGGGGAAATCAGTTCTGTACATACTTACTAGGCATTGCATGGTCCTTTCTAAAAGAGGCCAAGTCTTTCCTTAAAACAATGCATCCTTGGTCTGAAGACAAGCTTCAGCATGGGAAATGGGTGGAGAGAGCAATTTTCCATTGTGATGGCTCACATTAGCCTTTGGATCACATGCCCTCAATATGCTTTGATTATGTGGGTCAATAATACCACCGTTGGTTGTTCATGGATCTCTAGGAGCTCTCCCTCAGATCCCTGTGGGTAAGGGCTCCTGGGGAGACTCTCCGTCCACCCTGCCTCTGCTGGTTAAGCACTGCCACTTGGCCGCTGCTGGTCTGGGATCCTGTCGTCTCCAGGAACACTCACCAACATGTCCATTCACCAAGCAGCCTTCCCTACTGTCTACTTAACTTCAAAAGAACCATCACCACTGAGCTACTCCGTGACGCCAACACCCCTTCCACAGCTCCCTGTGAAAGGAGCAGACTGGGAACAGACTCAGTTGGAGGGTCCTTTGTTTTTGATATTACATTTCTCCTAGTGGGCGCCACCTTGGTGAGCCGCCCTGCTGCCTCTCTATTTCTAGCAGTTCACGCATTTCTACATTGTTCATTGTCGCTGTTCTTTCTGTCACTGGTTAAGCTGGTAGCTCTTAGCACCTAAGCCACCCTTCTGTACCCCGTTGTTTAGTGCTGGAGCCCAGACTCAGAACATCACATTTCAGGGTTAGGTCCTGCCCATAAGGAGGGCACAAGGTTGCTGACAAAGCTGAAGCAGGTAGGAGGGATGCGCTCTTCCTCTTGGCTTCCTGGGAGCCTCCTATTTCTGTGGACATTCCCCCTAGCAACTCTGCTTCGCCCTGCGTCCGGGGTGCCTTGCCTTTGCGGTCTGTGGGTTTTCCCGAAGCTCTGGTGCCCCTCCTCAGAGGTCTGAGTTTCAGTTTCTTGGGAGACCTCCTCGAAACTTTTCAGTTTTGGTGACCTTACCCTCTTACCTTATTCCACCAGCCCCAGGCATTGTTCCTGTCATTGCTACCTTTGTGATAACTTAGTGCTCTCTCTGTTTAACTTTTCACTTACTTGGTTAATAGCATTATACCCACTTCAGGATACTATACATTCCATTCATTCTATTTAAATTAATGCTGTAGTTTCTGTCTTCTGATTGGACACTGAACTTTTTTTTTTCCACTGCAGTTTCAGGGAGCCATCCCAGCTCCAAGCGCCCTTCCCAGGAGGACAGATCCGGAGGCCTAGGGGATGCAACCATACCAACAAAGTCTTCCCCAACATAGCCCTAGATTCCCTTACCCTTCCCAAATCAACACCCCCGATATCCATTCCCAGGCATGTTCTCTGGATCTCTTTTGGCACCTGTTAGCCAGATCCTGTGGTTCTTTTTGTAAAAGTCCCATTTCTTCAGGGACAGTGGTGCTGTGCTGACACCTGGTCCTAGGCATTGGCCTGGAAGTCACCAGAGAAGGTGAGAGCAGATCTTGAAAGCGGCAAGTATGCTCTTGCCAGTTGTCAGCCTTAGGCGATGCTTCGGTCATAGAGGTTTTGTGGCTTTCATGCCGTGCCCTAGACTGGTAGTTGCTTGTCTGAGCTCATCACTTTCTTCTCTCATCACATCCATGGGACCTATCGGCCAGCAAACTCCACCAGTTCTTTTCATTCTCATTGCCCCCACACCTCCCAAATGCTGGGGGTACTGATTAAACCATTACACCCCCATATGGTGGCAACCTAGCGTCTAAATCACCTCAAGTGAGAGTTCTGAGAATTGGGCTCGTAGATGTCAAGGTCCACCAACAGCGGGAGTCTTGTTGCCACGGACCGGCAACGGATCCAGTTCTAGAATTTTGTCCTAAGGACCTGCTTTCGAACACCACTTCTGGTATAAGCCGTCCTAGCTCAGGAGACCTTGTGACAAGGACTCAAGCTAAATTCGCTTCTTTGGGGGAGCATCCGCTACACTGAGAGAGAAGTGGGAAGTGGGGAGAGAAAGCAAAGCATCCAAGAAGCTGGACTTAACAGTTCCTGCAGTTGGTTCTCAAAGCTTGCTTATCTCAGCGGGGGAACTCCAGACAATGGTACAAAACATTTAACCCACGCCAGCGGTGGGGGAGCGGGGGTACAAGCCCCTGCTTAGGGGCGGATGCTAGCAGTTGACGGCGGGCAGGGAAGGTCCAGGGGATGCGCTGGAGAGCTAACAACCCCTGCAACGACCTATGTCTACCCCTGACCACGTGCTGAAAACACAGACTGGGGTCTGGCTGGGAGAAAGTGAGAAGAAGGGGACGCGTGACTTCCCTGCAGCTTCCTGAGTATCTATACATATTTCAAAGTAAAAAGTTAAAAAAATAGCTGAGATGCCCAAGGAAAGCAATCATACAGAAATAGAGTTAACAGAATATGTGTCCTTAATGTGGGTTCTTGGGATTTTTGCAGCAAGCGTGGCGTACTACAGTGAGGACAGAAGCCCCTTTCAGCTCGCACTCTAAACGGAAATGATGGATAAACTATAACAACAAACTATCCTGAAATACCTACCTGAGCGCGAAATCTGTGGGTGGGAAGGATCGCCTGGGACTCGCTACAGTCCCAGCCTGCACTGACGCGAGTGCAAGGACTCAGTTTGCATTAGCTGTACAATGGGGGGGGGGGCGTGTAACTGGGGGAAACCTGCCAAGAAATGGAAATAACACTTGTCAGTTGGACTCGTTAAATGAATGGAGCTTCTCGTGAAGCTCCCCATGGCACTGCTCTGTGATCTGGGGCACAGGGGACTTCCATAGAAAACAACTCCCATGAGCAAGACATTACAAAGTATGAGAAGAGAGAGACTTCCAGGAGACAAGGTCAGAAGACGAAACAGTTTCAGGAATTCACATGCCTTCTCAGTGAGGCAGGCATGTCAAAGTAGGGGTGAGGCTGGGAGTGCCAGGGGTCCATTGAGGGGTGATACATGCAGAGAAAGGGGGTGGGCAGGGAGAAGCGCAGCTGAAATGCAGGTCTGACAAAGTCTTGGCTAACCCAAAGGGAAGGATAAAGCAAACTGTGCCCCACAGAACAATAGTTCCAGGTTGAGTAGAAGTGGCAAGAGGGGAGCCTGGCTGGCTTAGGCAGTTGAGTATCCAACTCTTTTTTTTTTTTTTTTTTAAAGATTTTTATTTATTTATTTGACAGAGAGAAACATAGCTAGAGAGGGAACACAAGCAGGGGGAGTGAGAGAGGGAGAAGCAGGCTTCCCGCAGAGCAGGGAGCCCGATGTGGGACTCGATCCCAGATCTCCGGGATCATGCCCTGAGCCGAAGGCAGTTGCTTAACCAACTGAGCCACCCAGGCGTCCCAGAGTATCCAACTCTTGATTCTGGCTCAGCTCAGGTCACGATCCTGGGTCATGGCCTCGAGCCCTATGTTGGGCTCTGTGCTCAGCAGGGAGTCTTCTTTTCTCTATCTTCCTTCCCCCAATTCGTTCTCTCTCTCCCTAAAATAAATAAGTAAATCTTAAAGAAAAAAAAAAAAAAGAAATGCCAAGACTCTAGCACCCCATTGATCATCAGTGACTATTTGGGGTCGGCCAAGGAAGACTGGGCTGAGACCAACCCCCAAGGCACGAAGCCTAAGGTTGTCATCTAGCTGCGCTCCTTGTGGCTGAGGGACAAGTTTGTATCGAAGGGAGATGTGAGTGGTGCACAGGCCAAAAACTCGGGTCACAGAACAGTCAAAAAGTATGCTTCAAAAAGATACACTGAAGACCAGAAGGCATAGGGCAGGAAGAGGAGCTGGTGACAGAAGAAGGAAACAGTAGAAATGAACTGCCAGAAGCATAACCCGTGTTTTGAAAAGTAGGCGAGACACAGGCTGGAGAGGGAATCAGTCAGGTCAAATTGATCCGAAGGAACCACCCAGAATGAAGCCCAGGAAAGAGACAGAAGGATGAACGCAGGCTGGACGGTGTGGAATATGAGCAGAGGGCTCAGGCTCCGAAACCACCCACTGGGATGAAGTTTTAGGTCGGCTGCTTACTAAGTGTGAAGTCTCAGGCATGCTTGTAAAGCTCTCTGTGTCTCCGTTCTCTTATCTATCAAATGGAAGTATCTTAGTCCCTACCGCACGCTGTTGCTATTAGGATTAAATGAGTATAGTTCCTATCAACAAGTTATAGTTCTTATGGCCCATAGTCAGGGCTCAGTAAATATCAGCTAATATGAGAGAGGAATGGAAAATATGAAAGATAAATTAAAAGTGAGGATGGAGGACATGAGAGGTTCCAACATTTATCTAAGAGTAGTTCTAGAAGGAGAAAATAGGAAAGCAGCAGTATTTGAAGAACTAATGGTGGGGGATTTCCTTTACATGGAGAAAAATGAGCCCCTGAACTGAAAAACACTGAACTCTGAGGAGGATTAAAAAAATTCTATCTTGGGGGGCACCTGGGTGGGTCAGTCATTGAGCATCTGCCTTCGGCTCAGGTCGTGATCCCAGAGTCCCAGGATCGAGCCCTCCATCAGGTTTCCTGCTCAGCAGGAAGCCTGCTTCTCTCTCTCTCATTCCCCCTGCTTTTGTTCCCTCTCTAGCTGTGTTTCTCTCTGTCAAATAAATAAATAAAATCTTTTTAAAAATGCCATTCCTGGACATGTTGCAGAGAAATTAAAACACAATAAAGAAAAAAAACTGAAAAGCTACCAGCGAGGAAACAGATTACCTACAAATGAATGACATTCTGCCTGAAGCCAGTTTGTCATCAGCCCCAGTAGATGCCAACAGAATGATCAGAGAAACAATTAGAATCCTACATTCAGCTAACTCGTGTTTAAAGGTGAATATGGGGGCGCCTGGGTGGCTCAGTTGGTTAAGCGACTTGCCTTCAACTCAGGTCATGATCCTGGAGACCGGGGATTGAGTTCCATATCTGGCTCCCTGTTCGGCGGGAAGCCTGCTTCTCCCTCTCTCACTCCCCCTGCTTGTGTTCCCTCTCTGGCTGTATTTCTCTCTGTCAAATAAATAAAATCTTAAAAAAAAATAAAGGTGAATATGAAATAGATTTTCACATACACATGCATTGAGCATTAAGGAAATCTGATCTCACTCAGACTTTTGTTCAAAGAATTTATGAAAGATGATCTTCGGCAGGAAGAAAATCAAACTCGGAAGGGAAAGACCTCTCTCAGCCGAGCTGGAATAATAAGAGCCAGATGTACCCTTCTATGGAGGGGGAACCTAGACAAACCCAGAGGCCTTCCTAAAATAAGGAGACAGCTGGGAGTTTGAGCGGACCGAAGAAGTGAAAGTTTGTAGGACAAAGTACCAGAGGAGAGAGGCATATGATACTGGGTACTGATCAGTTCACGCACAAGAGGCTATGACCCAAGGCTGGGAAAAGCACCCCTAGAAGGATTAGTGGAAAATAGTCTCAGAGCTCTCATGTAGCCAAGAATAATGCCATTGCCACCAGCTAGAGAGGAAAATATAATTCTTGGGGCATTGAGCAGAGTATTTCTTTATATTGGCAAAGGATCATCAGAAACTAAAAACATCATTTGCAATAGCATAAAATGTATGAAATACTAGAGATAAATCAGACAGAAGATATGTAAGATCTGTGCCCTGAACTCTACAAAGCCTTGCTAAGAGAAATGAAAGAAGGGGGGCGCCTGGGTGGCTCAGTTGGTTAAGTGACTGCCTTTGGCTCAGGTCATGATCCCGGAGACCTGGGATCAAGTCCCCGGAGACCTGGGATCAAGCTCGGCAGGAAGCCTGCTTCTCCCTCTCTCACTCCTCCTGCTTGTGTTCCCTCTCTGGCTGTGTTTCTCTCTGTCAAATAAATCTTAAAAAAAAAAAAAGAATTAAAAAAAAAGAAATGAAAGAAGGAAGGAATGAAAGAGGAAATAAATGAAATGGGAAGATATACCGAGTTCTTAGATTAGAGGATCAATATAGTTATGATTTCAATTCCCCCAAAATTCATCCATGGATTCAACAGAATAATAAGGAAGCCCCCAGTACGCCTGTGTGTGTGTGTGTGTGTGTGTGTGTGTGTGTGTGTAGAAACTGACAAGATAATTCTAAATTTTATATAAAAGTGCAGAGGACCTAAAATGGCAAAAACAACTTTGGGGAAAAAAAGAGGAAATCTGAAGGACCTCTACTACCTGACTTCAAGACTTAGGATAAAGCTGCAGTGAGGAGAGTTTGGCTTTGGCTGCAGGAGAGACAGATCCGTGGGGCAGAATAGAGATTCCAGAAATAGATCCTAGTCGATTGGTTTTTTAAAAAATGTGAAGGTGATTCAGTTAGAAAGGACAATCTTTTCAAGAAATAGCACTGGAGCAATTAGATATCCATAGGCAAAACACAAAACCAAAGATAGGAGTTGAAATGAATCATAGGCTTAAATGTACAACAGAGAACTATAAAACTTTCAGCGGAAAGCACAGAAGAAATTCTTTGCTGGCTTTGGGTTAGGCAAAGATATCTTGGATACAACACAGAAATGTTAAAAAAAATTGGATACAGTGAAAAAGAGAAAAATAGCAAAATTATGTATCTCATCAAAATTAAGAGAAATCTATTCTTTGAAAGACGCTGTTACAAAAATGGAAAGACAAGCCAGAGACTGGCAGAAAATATTTGCAAATCACATATATCCAGAATAAATAAAGAACCCTGAGAACTCAGTAATAAGAAAACATGCAGCTCTCCTCCCCCACAAATGGGCAAAAGATTTGCACAGACCCTTCACCCTAGAAGATATATGGATGGCAAATAGGCATATAAAAAGACCATCAACATCATTATTTACCATTAAAGTGCAAATGAAAACCACAGGAAGATACTCCTATGCACCCACGGTATGGCTAAGACCCTGCCAAGTGTTGGCAAGGATGTGGAGCGATGAAACCTCTCTCTTGTTGCTGGTGGAAAAATCAAGCGTGCATTTTGGAAAAACAGTTTAGCAGTTTCTCATAAAGTTAACATATACCCACTGTACAACACAGCCATTCCATTCCCAGATGCTCGAGAGAAAAGAAAGCATCTGCTCTATACAAATGTGCATGTGCACGCTCATTCCTGCTTTATTTATAATACAGCCCAAACTGGAAATAACTCAAATGTCTCCAGCCAACAGGTAAATGGGTAAATAAAAGGTGACATGTCCATACAAGGGAATACTACTCAGCAATAAGAAGAATAAACTATGTATGCAACCACAAGGCTGAATCTCCCAATAATCTACCGAGTGAAAGAAGACAGACAAAAAATAGCACATACTGTGTGAGTCCCATCATGGAAGATTCTAGAAAATGAAACTTTAATCTAGAGTGACAGAAAGCAGATCTGCGGTTGCCTGAGTGTGGGGTGGGGCAGGGAGTGGAGGGAGGGTGAGAGAAACTGTGAATCACCAGGAAACTTTTGAGGGTGATGTTCATTATCTTGAGAGTGGTGATGATTTCATGGGTGTATCCATATACTCAAACTTATCAAAACTGCTCACTTTAAATAGGTGCAGCTTATTATATGCCAATTAGACTTCAATAGAGGTGTCAGAAAAAAATCCCAGAAGCAAAGCGTGGGAAGCAAGAGGTGAGAGGGAACAAAGAAATTGGCAAATTGTTAGTGAATCTAAATAAATAGCGGTTACTCTGATAATGACGATCATTATAAGATAGATTGAAAACATTTGATTTGGTGTTGGTTGGAAGAAAGAAGGTGAAAGATTTTTATTCAACTCTTGATTTTTTTCAGTGTGCATTACGCGTAGTTAACTTCCACGCTAGCTGAGGGAACAAAGAAAAGAGATTTTTAAAAAAAGAAAATAAAAGAAAATCAACTCAAAAGAAGATGTGAAATATCGAAGCAAAGGAAAACCACGTGGTAATTGAAGTCATGGGGAAGCACACAAGAATAGTTGAACACAACACCTTAAAAATTCCAAGGTGAATCAAGGAAGGCTTCCTGGAAGAGGGGGACACTTATTTAAGATCGGCTTAAAGAACAAGCAGAGGTGCCCCTCTAGAGAAGGCACGGATGTTATAATAAACAGAAGCGGTCGCATGAGCAAATATCCAGGGAGATAAAAGGACATGTTAGGTCAGCGCATGGGATGTGACCCCGGCAGGGAACTGGAGGGTAGGGAAGGGAGGTCGGGGCCACATCACTGAGGGCCTTGAATGAGGGCAGTAGAGAACCATAGAAAGCTTTTCCAAGCAGAGGTGACAGGGTGGGAGTGGTGTTTTGGGTGCATCCCTTGCGGGCGGTGTAGAGAATGGGTCACTGAACCAGTGTTGGAGGCAGGGAGAGGAGGGCTGACGGGAGGCCTAGGGTCCTGGAGAAGAGGCCACCCCCTATTCGCCCGCACTTCAGCTTCCTGGTCATCATCAGTGAAGGTCTGTGACAAAGCTGGTACTTCCTGGCTCAGCAATGAAGAAACTGAGTCAGAGAGACCTGTTCTGATAGCAAATCAGTGGCGGTACCATGTCTGCGGAAACATGCTGTTTAAAAGTGACCTCATTTTTTTAAAATAAAGATTTTATTTATTTATTTGAGAGCGCACAAGAGCTCACATACACAGATGGAGAGCGAGAAGGAGAAGCAGAATCCTTGCTAAGCAGGGAGTCTGACGTGGGACTCGATCCCAGGACCTCAGGATCATGACCTGAGCCAAAGGCAGATGCTTAAGGACTGAGCCACCCAGGTGCCCCAAAAGTGACCTCACTTCTGATCTTCAGATCTACCTTATGAAGTGCAAGCATTGAGGAAAGAGCCCTGCACTTGGGTTCTGGTGCTTGATGCAGCACTGGCTTGCTGTGTAACCTCAGCCAAGCCCCTAGCCCTCTCTGAGCCACCATCCACTCTATCCCTCCTGCCTCAGAGTGAGGTGTTAGCCCAGCAGTTCCCCCGTCCCTTGTCTCTGCTGGTCCAGGGCTAACTGCAGACAACTCTTCACAAGGGATCACCAGATCCAGCCAAGCTCCCAGTGTCCCCCTTATCATCCCAGCCCACTATCATGCCTTCCTCATGGGGTCACGGCTACATCCCCACCATTCGTCTCCATCACCTGGGAAAGCAAGACCTTCTGATTGCTTTCCTCTCTTGAAACGAGCATAGCGTTATTGTTCTCATTATAGAAATAATACAGGCTTACTATTAAAAATTTAAACAGAAATAGAAATGTAAAGGAGAAAGTAAAATTCCAGGTTCATCCTATTATACAAAGGTAGCTGCCATCAAGATTTGGGCGGTAGTCTTTGCCGAAACTCCATATGATCACACACACACACACACACACACACACACACACACACACCTCAGACACCCTCACACTTTGTGTAAAGGAGATCATAGTATTTTCACTGTGCTATGATCTAAGTTTTTCAGTGATATGTCATGAAGATCTATGTAAAAAAATATTTACCTTGTTATTTTAAAAATCTTGATTTTGAATATATACACATAAATATATCATTTACATAAATGTGCAAATGTGGTCAGCAGCCACATGACTAAACCCTAGCTACTACTTTATTCATAATGGCTCCCTATTTTCCTCTATAAATGAATGAACTGTAAATACTGCTTCAATGAGCATCTTTAAGCCTCTATCCTTTTGCAAATTTAGGATAAGTTTCCAGATATGAAATTGTTGGGTCAAAAAATGTGAATATTGTTTTATATAGACTTTCCAACTATCCGCCAAAAAGTTAGGACCAGTTCTCACTTCTACAAACAATGTGAATGCCCACATGTCAACACTCTTGCTAAAAGAGGGCACTTGCGATTTCTAATCTGAAAGGCAAACATGTCATCTCATTGTTTTTATTTTCATTTCTTTGTTTTTTTTAATGAAATTATCTGCTTATTGGCCATTTGGATATTTTGTGAAATAGCCTGTTTATATCCTGTGTCTACTTAACCTTTAGGTACATTTATCTGCTTCTTATTGCTTTTTAAGAGCTCTTTGTATATTAGAGATTTAACCTCAGACCAGCTGGTTTCTCAGGGTCCCTACAGTTGGACAACGTGGTCCCCTGTGAAATCAGATTCCCAAGAGACGGGAACAGTTCTGCCTCTGGTCAGCGGAGGGCAGCAGTGGGCAAGATCCACATTCCAGCCGCACACAGGCCTGCCAGGAGCTGGACACACACACACACACACACACACACACACACACACACACACACACACACTCCACGCTCGACTCTGCAAAGACCCTTCAAGAGAGCTTCTTAGGTTCTCAGGAAACTACTTGGTTCACTGACTCGAAGGGCTCTCCAACACAGAATGATTTCCCCCTAATCTCTAGAGACAGCTGATCAGTGAAGAGTATCAGGCTTTGAAACCAGACTAGAATTTCATAACCTACTCTGTCGCCTTCTGTCTGTGGGTTGGGTGCAGCCCTCATGCCCTCCCAATCTCTCAGTTTCCTCGTCTGTACAATAGGTCCACCGATACCACCTTCGCAGGTCATGGTGAAGGAAAGGTAAACAGAGGATGACATAGCCTGGTGTAGGTGCGTGCTCAGGGATTGTGAACCCACTCCCTAAGCCCTGTCCCCCACTCACTCATTGGCCGACCAGAGAGAAGCACTGGTTCCTACTGTCACGGCTCGGTCTGCTTCTTCCCAGGCTTGTCCCAACGCTTGACCATTTCCGTGGCTAAGGAGATCCCCTTTGGGGGGGCCATGCAGGGGTTGCTGATGAGGACCCACACCAGCGCGTGAGGAAGGACCTGTGTGCGGGAGGGACCTGCAGGAACCCTGCTGAAAGGGACAGGATCTGGCAACTAGTGAGAAGAGCTGGCTAGATTTTCTACCTGGAAGGACTTCATGGACAGCCAGGGCAGGTGCAGGAGAAAGGTTCTGCTCCTGTTGGGCTGAGTTTGAGGAGCCAGAGACTTCCAGGACACTCCCAGCAGTGGGAAATCGCGGCTCTAGCCTGACCCCTCCTTTCCTCCCTGACCCCTGCCCCCAACCAGCAAAACCTAGGTCTATCCCTGCCCCAGGGATCAGAACTGCTCCCGACCTAATTCAGGCCAAAAGAAGGAACTGTCTCCTTCCTTGCTTCCTCTCTGATCTTCCCTCTTGCCTCCCAGTTCCTCCTAGGCTCCAGGTCTGGAGAGGGGAAAAGAGGAGGAAAGATTGATATTCCACGGGCTCCTACCCCTCCTTTAGGCTAGGAGCAAGGCAAAGCCCAAGAGACCCCTGGCTCAGAAGGGGTAAACCAGAAAAATGCGTTTCTCTGGGCATGACTATGGCCTGGAGGCGGGATGAATGTCTAAATCAGCAGGGGGACAGGACCGGGAGCAGAAGGAGAGAGCTGGACCCAGGCCCCCAAGTTGTGAGCTTTGTGGGGAGGTGAGGTGCACGGTAAGGAGTAGGGTACTGGGACTCCACAAGTGGGGGTCAGGGGAAGGAAGGGGTATCTCTGATTTTTCTTCCATAACCAACCTGGTCCGGGGCTAAGACGCTATTACAGACCTTTATTTCTGTCTCTGTTATAGACGACAGCAGTAAGAGGTCCTTTATAGACTGCTTACTCTCTGCCCAGTCTCTTGTTAAACTCTTTTTTACAAGAATTTTTCTGTTAACTCTCACGTCATTATCAGTCTTACAGATGAGGTCACAAGAAGCTCGAAGAAGTTACACCACTCGCCCCAGGTCACACTGAGGAGTCAGGGGGCCCCCGTGCTTGCCCCAGAGGCGAAGAACTTCCCTCCCTCGTCTCCATCCCTACCCCCACCCCTCGTCATGGCTGGACCATATCCTGCGCCCAGCAAGACCAGTATGTTTCCACCTTGCATCCCAGGCACCCAGAGGCCTGGGAGTTCTAACCAAGGTGAAGAGGGGTGACAGGTAAATTCATCCACCGTTAGGTCACTCTAGGCATGATTTCCCTAATGCCAAAGGATCCTGAGCTACGGTTTAAAATCTGTGGGTCTTGTGGGAGGAAAGGAATGAAGCCGGTGGGTACTTGGTGGGGAATGGGGTCCCCACCAGAGTGGCTGAGCCAGGATCAGCTGAAGGAGGGTGCTGGGGACTCTTTGAGGTTTCTTAAATCTGTGTTGTATGGGGTTCTGAGAAAAAGGGACAGGGGCATGCATATTTGAGGGGGTGGGTGGGTTTGCCAGCAGCGAACCCCTACTGTGAGGAGGGGGAAGCCCTGGGGACCCCCTCCTATCCAGTCTGAGGTAGGTAGTGGGTGGTGGGCATGCCTTCCAGACTCTTGTCAATCCCTCAGGAATGTATGTGGCTTTGGTAAACCCCAGCCGCAGGCAGAGGAGTGGGGTACGGGCCAGGGCGAGTCCTGGCTGTGGGTGGGAACCCAGGGTGGGGCCCCCTGGCAGGTTTGAGCTGAGGCCAAGTTTAGGGTGGGGCTGGACAAGGAAACCCTACAGCAAGCGTCAGGGGTGCTGCCCCCTGCCTCACCGGCGAGCCTCCCCGCTGCCGGGATGCTCTCCAGCGTCATTCCTCCCCACCCATTCCTTCAAGATCAAATGGAGTGGGGGGGAGGTGCTCTAGCCTTCGTAATAGCCTCGTTTATCAAAACATGGAGTACCAAGGCGTCCCAGGCACTTCTCTTCAAGATCTTATTTAATCTACAGAACCCACCCAATGATACACTTCTTTTTTTTCCAATGATACACTTCTAACCACCTGTTTCTAGAGGAGGAAAAATCAGTCGCGCAGCAGTTAAGTGATTTGCCCAAGGCCACACAGCTTCCAAATGTCAGAGCCTGGTGGAATCCCAAAGTCAGTGTGGGATTGTAACCCCAAAGTCAATTCATTCTTCATTTCGCTAAGCTAGGGACCCACAGCGGGTAAGATCTGAACCTTACCCTTCAGGGGTGTCCGGGCTGTTTCTAGAGGGATAAAAAAGTAGGTAGTCTCCCCCAGCACAAGAGTGACAGCAGGAGATGGCAGTGCTAGGAGCAGCGGCTGTTTGATGGTTGCCTTTCCTCCTGCAGTAGACAGTTTGTTGGTGAGAGGGTCATGGCTGCAGTCACACTAGGCTTAAATCATCCGGGCAAAGGAGGAGAAGGAAGAGGAGGAGGAGGAGACAGAGAAAGAGAAAGAGGTAGCAAAGTGTGTGTGTTCTGATGACAGAGTACCTGGATCCAGCTGTCCCTGAGCCTATACTTCCCAAGAGACTCTACCAACAATTTCCCATTTTTGCTTAAGCCAGTTTGACATTTGCAACCAAAAGACATCAAACCAATGCCACTTTCATAACATGTAAATGGCTTCAAAGTAGGACTCAATTTTTATCTCCCAAACCTATGCCTTTCCATACTTCTCCATCCTGATAGATGGTTCTAACAACTACCGAACTGTCCAACCCTATGCAGCCAGCCAAAGGTCCTGTCAGTCTTACCTCCAAAATATATCTCGAATCTATTGATTTTTCCTCATTTGCACCTGCCACCTTAGTCCAGCCCAATTATCAATGCTCACTTGAATTTCTGCATATAGTCTTATCAATGGTGTCTCTGCTTTGATTCTTGCCCCCCCTTAAATATTTATTCTCATAACACCCAGAGTAATTTTTCAAAAATCTGAACCAGACCATGTCACTCTCTTGTGTGAAATTCTTCAATAATTTCCTGCTGCACTTGCAATGAAATTTACACCCTTTGCCAGGGCTTATAATACCTGACTCTTCTCTACCTTGTAATGTCATTCTGTCTTCTTTCTATTCTGCAGAGCTACCAAGCTCATTTCTCCCTTAGGGCACTGACATTTGCTCCTTACTCTGTCTGGAAGAAACTATATCTTCACATGGCTGTTTGCTTCTCATCATTCAGGTCAGGCCTCAAGTATCATCTCTTAGAGAGGTCTTCCTTGAACACTAGCCAAAGCAGCATCCATCTCTCATCCCCACCCTGAATTATTCTCTCTTCTCTCATTCTGTTTACCCCCTTAACAGTGCTTTTCATAGATTGTAGTTTTGAGTGAATCAAAAATAGACTAGCCATCTTGAACACTGAAAACCAGTTCAATTTCTGATTGCATTAAAATTATCTCCTTCTACTATCCATCAAAAGTAAAAGTATATCCTTTCTTGAGGGAGAGAATGTGAGTCAGAGCCTCAAATCTTCTCTATATTTCTCATACACAATATCAAAATTTAGTCAAAATTTACCAAACATGCACAGAGACAAGAACTGACTCCCAAAAAATAAAAAAAGAGAAAACATACAGATAGACAGTAGAAAGAGACCCACAGGAGATCCTTCTATTGACATTAGCAGACTTTTCAGATCATGATGAACATGATCAACAAATTAAATAAAAATGTTGAGAATTTTGTCAGAGAACTGGAAGCTAAGAAAGTATTAAAAAGTAATTCTATAACTTAAAAACATGAGAATTGTAATTAAGAACTCAATAGATGAGTTTGATAGCAGATTAGATGCAACTGAAGAGAGAATTAGTGGACTGGAAATAAGCCAAAAGAAAACATTCATACCAAAGTAAGGAGAAACTAAAGTATGAAAAAATACAGAAAAGAATATAAGAGACAATGAAACATGGTGAAAAGTCCAAATTATGTGTAAGTGGAATCTCAGAGTGAAAGAGAGAGAAAGTAGGGCAGATGCAGTATTCAAAGAGATGGTAGTTGAGAATTTCCAAAACCAAAGAAAGACATCAAGTCATAGGATGTGCGAAGCACTATGGACCTTAGAGAGAATGAATACAAAGAAAACCAGATTCAGACACACAATAGTAAAACTTTTGAAAATGAAAGACAGAGAGAAAATCTTAAAAGCAGCCAGAGGGGGAGAAAAGATACATTATCTTCATAGAATACGTAATAGGGCCGGTAGCAGCTTCTACACAGAAGCCACAGAGACCAGAAGACAATGGGATAAATGATAATCCCAAATTTCTGAAAGAAAAAACTGCCATTCTAGAATTTTTTATCCATCACTGTATCCTTTACCTCATCTTCTTTTTTTCCCTTTGAGATTCTTTTCTAGCTAATCTTCTTTTCAATTAATTAATTAATTAATTATTCCATGACCCAGCAACCCTATCCCCCCCACACCCACCCCAGCAACCCTCAGTTTGTTTCCTGAGATTAAGAGTCTCTTAGGATTTGCCACTCTCCCTGGTCCCAACTGGTTTCATTTTTTTCCCTCCCAGCCCCCACAACCTCCCTGCCCTGCCTCTCAAATTCCTCATATCAGAGAGATCATATGATAATTGTCTTTTTCTGATTGACTTATTCTGCTCAGCACAATCCCCTCCAGTTCCATCCACATTCTTGCAAATGGCAGGATTTCATTCTTTTGGATGGCTGCATAGTATTCCATTGTATATATAGACCACATCTTCTTTACCCATTCATCTGTTGATGGACATCTAGGTCTTTTTATAGTTTGACTATTGTGGACATTGCTGCTATAAACATTCGGGTGCATGTGCCCTTCGGATCACCACATTTGCATCTTTAAGGTAAATATTCAGTAGTGCAATTGCTGGGTCATAGGGTAGCTCTATTTTCAACAGTATGGAGGAACCTCCATACTGTTTTCCAGAGTGGCTGCACCAGCTTGCATTCCCACCAATGGTGTAGGAGGGTTCTCATTTCCCCACATCCTCGCCAACATCTGCTGTTTCCTGACTTGTTAATATTAGCCATTCTGACTGGTGTAAGGTGGTATCTCACTGTGGTTTTGATTTGTATTTCCCTGATGCTGAGTGATGTTGAGCACTTTTTCATGTGTCTGTTGGCCATTTGGATGTCTTCTTTGCAGAAATGTCTGCTCATGTCTTCTGCCCATTTCTTGATTGGATTATTTGTTCTTTGGGTGTTGAATTTGAGGAGTTCTTTATAGATTTTGGATTCTAGTCCTTTATCTGATATGTCATTTGCAAATACCTTCTCCCATTCTGTTGATTGTCTTTTGGTTTTATTGACTGTTTCTTTTGCTGTGAAAAAGCTTTTGATCTTGATGAAGTCCCAGCAGTTCATTTTTGCCCTTGTTTCCCTTGCCTTTGTCAATGTTTCTAGGAAGAAGCTGCTGTGGCTGAGGTCAAAAAGGTGGCTGCCTGTGTTCTTCTCAAGGATTTTGATGGATTTCTGTCTCAGATTGAGGTCTTTCATGCATTTTGAGACTATTTGTGTGTGTGGTATAAGGCAATGGTCCAGTTTCATTCTTCTGCATGTGCCTGTCCAATTTTTCCAACACCATTTGTTGAAAAGACTGTCTTTTTTTTCCATTGGACGTTCTTTCCTGCTTAGTCAAAGATGAGTTGACCATAGAGTTGAGGATCCATTTCTGGGTTCCCTGTTCTGTTCCATTGATCTTTGTGTCTGTTTTTGTGTCAGTACCATACTGTCTTGACAGATTACAGCTTTTTAATAGAGCTTGAAGTCTGGAATTGTGATGCCACCAAATTTGGCTTTCTTTTTCAACATTCCTCTTCCTTTACCTCATCTTCTATTCTTCCCTTTACCTATTTAGTTCTGGTCATACAGGTTTCTTTGTCATTCATTGTACATTCCAGACATACTCACACCATTGGCTCTTTGCACTGGCTACTTCCTATACTTGATTCATTTTTCTCTTAGATATTCATATAGCTACTTCTCTCATTGCTTTCAAGCCTTTTCTCAAATGTCACCATTTCAATGAGGCCTATCTTGAACATCCTATTTAAAATTGCATTCTTGGGGCACCTGGGTGGCTCAGTTGGTTAAGTGACTGCCTTTGGCCCAGGTCATGATCCCAGAGACCCGGGATCGAGTCCCACATCGGGCTCCCTGCTCGGCAGGAAGCCTGCTTCTCCCTCTCTCACTCTCCCTGCTTGTGTTCCCTCTCTGGCTGTGTTTCTCTGTCAAATAAATAAAATCTTAAAAAAAATAAAATTGTATTCTTGGGGTGCCCGGGTGGCTCAGTTGTTAAGCGTCTGCCTTCAACTCAGGTCATGATCCCGGAGTCCCAGGATCGAGCCCCATATCGGGCTCCCTGCTCGGCAAGAAGCCTGCTTCTCCCTCTCTCATTCTCCCTGCTTGTGTTCCCTCTATAGCTGTGTTTCTCTCTGTCAAATAAATAAATAAAACCTTTAAAAAATTGTATTCTTTTGATCTCTCTTTTGATCTCTCTTCCCTGAATTTATCACAAAGCATTTGATTAATTAATTAATTAATTAATTCTCTTTTTTGAGAGAGAGAGAGCAAGCAGGGAGCAGACAGAGGGAAAGAGAGAGAGAATCTTAGGCAGGCTCCACACCATGAACTCAATGCAGGGCTTGATCCCATGACCCTGAGATCATGACCTGAGCTGAAATCAAAAGTCAGATGCTTAACCGACTGAGCCACCCAAGGACCCCTTCCCTGAATTATTTTTTGTTATACATTACTACCTTCTAACATATCATATATTTTATTTATTTATGCTTGGGTTTTAAACATTTCTTGGTCTCCTTTAACTTATATAAATTCAAGCAGATTTATTCAATTAAATACATATTTAAAATAACTCTGTTTCTTTTTGAAAAATATTTAATTAATTTATTTGAGAGAGGGTGAGAGACAGAGAGAGAACATGTTGCCCAAGCGACAAAGCCACCCAGGAGCTCAACTCTAGCTGTTTTTATCAGGAAGGAAGGCTATAAGGTTACTTAATACACCATGATGTCAGAGACAGAAGTCCCCCTTCATTCATCAATTCACTTGTTTAACCCTATTCTGATTTTTTCCTCTGTCTTTTTTTTTTTTAAGATTTTATTTATTTGACAGAGAGAAACACAGCTAGAGAGGGAACACAAGCAGGGGGAGTGAGAGAGGGAGAAGCAGGCTTCCCGCCGAGCCGGGAGCCCAATGTGGGCCTCGATCCCGGGTCTCCGGGATCATGACCTGAGCTGAAGGCAGTCGCTTAACCAACTGAGCCACCCAGGCATCACTTTCCTCTGTCTTTTATTGTAACACAAGTCTAATCCTCTCTGAAGGTAGATGGTAGATAGATAGACAGATAGAATCTGATGCATGTTTAAGTATAGATGTTTTCAGTTACAGGGAACCCAACCACAAGTGACTTAAAGAATAAGGATGTTTATTATCTTACATAAGGAGACATCCAGAGCAAGGGCATCTCCAACGTTAGCTCAATGTGGACATCTATTTGCTTTCTGTTTTCACATTTATCACACTCCACAGGCTGATTGCTGTGTATTTTCAAAAGAAGGCATGATGATATGTTGTTAAAGGGGGATAGCTGCTTTTTCTGCACCTCTTGTTTAAGGGCTAGGACACTCACTTCCTGCAGTACTCCTGGCAGACCTTCCCGTCTCATTCACCAGGACTGCATCACTAGCCATTCCAAGACCATTTATAGAAGAGACGATGGATTATTATGATTGGCTTAGACTGATTATGATTTGTCTGTTGTATGGAAGGGGTCCAGACCCATGAGGCAGATGGCTTCTTCATGCTTGACCAAAATCAGGGTTCTGTTCCTGAGAAAAGGGGCGTGGTTTAGCGGGCAACCCAAAGTCTCTGTTACACAGCACCTGTTAGATATCATTTTGAAAGTCACTTCCCATCCTGGAGCTCATGCATCCTTACGTATCCAGGCATATTTTATCATTGCATTTTGCAGATGAAACTCTGCAGTGTTGGGTAACTTGCTGAAGGTCATAGAGCTAGGATATATTAAGATCCCACTGGGGACCCACCATCCGTGGAAGTCCTGTCCGTGGATCAGTGATGGTTTAAAAAACGGGCTGCAAAACTTGTCCATGAATGTTCATAGCAGCATTATGCTTAAGAGTTAAAGGTAGGGGCGCCTGGGTGGCTCAGTTGGTTAAGCAACTGCCTTCGGCTCGGGTCATGATCCCGGAGACCCAGGATCAAGCCCCACATCGGGCTTCATGCTCGGCGGGAAACCTGCTTCTCCCTCTCTCAGTAAACCTGCTTCTCCCTCTCTCAGTCCCTCTGCTTGTGTTCCCTCTCTAGCTGTGTTTCTCTCTGTGAAATAAATAAATAAAATCTTAAAAAAAAAAAAGAGTTAAAGGTAGAAACAGCCTAAAGGGCCATCAATTGGTGAATGAATAAACGAAATATGACACATTCATATAATTTAATGATGACTTGGTTATAAAAAGGAATGAAGTTCTGACACATGCTTCAACATGGATGAGCCTGGAAAACATGAAGCTAAGTAAAAGAAACTGATCGCAAAAGACTACATACATGATTGCATTTATATAAAATGGGCAGGAAAAGCAAATCTATAGAGACTGAAAGTAAATTAGTGTTTTTCAGGGGGTGGGTGGAGGGGCAGGGACAGTGATAACTAAAGGATATGAGGTTTCTTTTTGGGTTGATGATCTAAAATTGAGTATGGTGACATGTTGTACAACTTTGTGAAACTACTAAAAACTATTCAATTATATATTTTTAATGAGGGAATCAGGTGATATGTAAATTATATCATAATAAAACCTACCCCAAAAAATGGTTTTGAATGATTAAAAAGTGCTGCTATGGAAAGCTGGGTCTAGGTCCCCAGCCCTTGAATCCGAATAGGTTTGACTGCTTTGGCCAATGGTGTATGAAGGAAGCGACAATATGTGACAATATGTGACTTCTGAGTCCGGGCTTTTTAGCAGCTTCTGCCTGGCTTTCTCTAGACACAGGTTCTTCGGACTGTTCTTGGGACTGAGTTCAGAACTCAGTGCTGTTAAGAAGGCCAAGTCATACTGAAAGGCCACATATAAGTGCTCTGGGGGAACTCCCAGTTAAACCTGGCCTTCAGCCATTCAAGACCAAGAGCCAGGCATGTGAGTAAAGGAGCCTCCAGATGATTCCAGTCTCTAGCCATCGTAGTCTCCCCACTTGAGGCCTCAGACATTGTAGAGCAGATACAAACCATTTCTTTGTGCCCTGTCCAAATTCCTGGCCCCCAGAAGGCATTAGCATAATAAAAAATGTTGTTTTATATTACCAATTTGGGATGGCTTGCTGTACAGCAATAGAGAACCAGAGTCACTTTCCTACCTTCAGCTGTACAACCCTTATCTCTGTTCCATATGTTCTCCCAGGTCTCCAGGGGTCCTTCATATAGGTGCCTGGGGAGACAGATGGTTCTCAGAACTGAGGCCGTCTTTCTTTTCCCCTTTCTCCCATTCTTCTCTGAGGGTGTTTACACACCCTCACATTACACACGGTTGAAGGTTCCACCTGCAGGTTCAAATTCCTGCTTTAATCCCTGGAACACCTGCACTGACACCTGTTTCCCTCACTCCAGGAATTGGAAAAAGGGCTCAGCTTTGTATAGATTTGCATTTTTTTCCATAAATTTGCTGGAGTCTCAGTTACCCCCCGTCTCTCTATCTCTCCCTCTCTTGCCTGGGCCCCTCTCTGAGCCCATGGTCTCTGGGAACCAACTGTCGGCAAAGCCACTCCCTGCCAGTCTGTGTACTACAGTATCTTGAAGTCTTGTCTCCACAAGCAAACACTTTACCTTCCCTCCAAAACCAGCTCCTCCTCCCTTGTCCTCCATCTCCAAAGAAGGAAAACCATTCTTCCAGGAACTGGAGCTGGAAACGCACAGATCATTCTTCTCTTCCCGTGCTCATTCCTGGATCTTCTCATCTATTTCTTGGGTTATAAAAAGGAATGAAGTATGCTGATGCCTCCTAAATTTTTGTCTTTGGCCCTGACCTCTTCTATGAACTTCTTTCCAGTATGTTCACCTGCCTACTGGGCACCCACATGGGCATCTGAAAGGTATCTTGAACCCAACATAGCCCACTTCAACTCTTGGTTGCCTTCCACGAATCTGGTTCCCAGGAGGCCTTCCCCCTCTCAGAAAATGTCGACTCTGTTCTGCCGGTACAGACCACAGATTTTGGACTCACTCTTGACTCCTCTTGCTGACTCCTCCATTCAAAGTACATTCAGAATCCAGCACGGCTCAGTGTGGCTCTGCTACTCCGAAACCACTGTCATCTCCCTGCCGGATTATTGCAAAGGCCTCCTAACTGGTCCCCTGCTTTCAACTTTGCCTGTATCTATCTCTCACACAGCAGCCCCAGCGATCCTTTTAAAATGAAGGTCAAGGCTGTCACTTGCTTGAAACCTCCACCGGCTTCCCATCTCACTCCGAACAACAGTCCAAGTCCTGACAGTGGCTGACTTCCTTTTGGCCCCTTTGCCTCCCTAATCCCATCCCCTGTTGCTTCCCCTCCCTCCCTCTCCGCAGCCTCCATGGCCTCCTTGCTCTTCTCTGACACCCAAGATGTACTTGTCACAAAGTCTCAGTGATGGCTCTTTCCTGTGCAGGGAATGGTCTTGCTCAAAATACACACAGAGCTGCTTTTCTCATTTCCTTCCAACTCCGCTAGAATGTTTCCAAAGGACTGGGGCTTCCGTAATTGCCCCCCACCCCACTCTGGTTGCCCTCTATCCCCTTCATCTGGCTTTGCTTTTCTCTTGAGCACGTTTAACACCTGACTCATCAGGCACTGACGTGTTTATCATCCAGTCTCCTCCCAGTTGCAAGGAAGCTCCGTAAGCTTGGGGATTGACCTATCTTGTGGAACCTTGGATCCCAGAACATCTCCAGGAACACTGGTTATCTGTGGAATAAAGGAATGAATGGATCCTCCTTCACACACATTCAATCAGTCACAAAGTCATTCCTATGCTTGTTGGTACCTGTTGTTGCCTTCACCACCCTCCCCCACCCCCCCATCCACACTCTGGTTCAGACCTCACCTTCTCCCCTGCTCAACCACTGCAACTGTTTACTGACCTGACCTGCATCCCTCCCTCCACTCCTCATCCATCTAGGCTCTCGACATAGTCCTTTAAAACCTTAATTTGGATTATTTTCCCCCAATGCCAAAGTAATACATGCTGCTAATGGAAAACTTAGAAGATGCAGATCAATGAAAAAGGAGGGGGAAAAGTCCCGAATTTAGAGACAAACACTATTTACATTGTGACATGTTTTCCTGCTGGCCTTTTCTCCTGTGCACTGGCTATTTTTAAATTATTTTTTAAAGAGTTATTTCTTTGACAGAGAGTGAGACAGCTAGAGAGGAAACACAAGCAGGGGGAGTGGGAGAGGGAGAAGCAGGGGGAGTGGGAGAGGGAGAAGCAGGCTTCCCACTGACCAGGGAGCCAGATGTGGGGCTCCATCCCGGAACTCAGGGACCATGACCTGAGCTGAAGGCAGAGGCTTAAAGACTCAGCCACCCCAGCGCTCTGTGCACAAGCTATTATGCTGAGTTTTGTTTGTTTGTTTGTTTGTTTGTTTTTACAGATGGCCGTGCTTCTGCGGACTCTCCAGATGAACACCGACTTTGGAAAAAACCGACAAGCAGAGCAGCTCACGTTCAAATTTGCTGGCTAACTTAAAGCATCCCATTTAACCTACGCCCTCAGGCACCTCACCTGTAAAATGGGAATGATATTAAGGCCTCCCTCGCTGGTAGGTGGCGAGGATTAAATCTGCAAAATGAACCTGCTAAATGCTTGGCGTTAGCCGCCCCTCTTGCAGGCGCTGTGTCGGTTGCTGAGTGCTTCTGCTGGACCAGGAACCACTCGGAAGGCGAAGACGCCAATCGCGTCGCATGCGCGCTAACTCCTCGAATCCTCGCCACCTCCCCGCGAGGTAGGTGTGGTTCTAATTTACCACGGTGAGCTAAAGAAGCTTCGGTGGTTTTACAGAGGGAACGGAAAGCAGAACTGGGGGTGGCTCCCTCCAGCTTACAGCAGTCCGATGCTCCCGCCATCAAGGGGGATACGCGATATTAAAAACAGTCGCTAGTGCTCCCCAAGCGCTTACTGTCCGTTGAGCCCGGTGTTAAGAGTTTGCACGCACAGGCATTCCTTCCACAGCGACGGTTTTCAGAGCCAGCTCCGTGCAGAGCTTGATGGATCAATTAGGCAACGCAATTTGCATCCTGCGGCTTGCGATTGGTTAGACAGCCCTGCAAGGGGAAAGCAGCCTTACCGCTGAGCCTGCAGCTGCTGGCTGGGTCTCGCTTTGTTTATGCTAACAATGGTCCCTTCTCAAGGTGTGTTACGGATAGAAATGGGGAAGGCTGGTACCGGGAGGACGCTCAGGGACGGTTAACGTCCCTGGCTGTACACATATTGTGATGACAAACCTTTATTATTGAAAGAGCAGTGAGAAGGACTTTGCCATCGCCAGCCTGAAGATCCCTAACCCAGCCATGTTTTCATGTGTGTGTTTATGTTTAATTTCAAAACAATGCGATAATAATAACAGCTTTCACTAATACTTGTCCAGCTTACATTATGTCAGGCCTGTGCCGAGAGCTTTGTAGTTAAGCTTTACCACAACTGTTTGTTATTGGCTCCATTTTGCAGATGGGGAAACCAAGGCACAAGAGATGATGTGGTTGCTTGCTGTCCCACAGCCAGAAGGAGGCGGAGCCAGGCTTTGAGCTCATGCACTCTGGCTCAATCCAGAAGCCTCGCGGCTGTTCTGGATTGTGGAGAGCCAGACTGTAGGATGCTCCAAGAGGCCACCTTCTCTCATTTTATCATCCTACCAATCCCAGGAGACAGTTACCATTATTTTTGCTGGTTTCCAGTGAAAGCAGGGCATAGAGATGTCAAGCAAATTGCCTTTGAAGAGTCCCGCAGCCAGTCAGTGGCTGAGCCTGGCTCACGATGACACTTACCAAGTCCAAAGCCCCCACCTCCCTGCCTGGGTCAAGTTTCCTTGCTATTTCCTCTCACGGCATCAGTGCCAGTCCATCCAAGACCAATCACAGCTGTCGCTGCACACACACCTGTCTGGTTATCCCACTGCCTCCCCAGTTAGGGGTGGGCTCTGTGAGGGTGGGCTCCATGTCAGGTTTCACTCATTGTCTCCACTACAAAGCAGGTGCCCAATTAATATTTCTGGATTGATAAGTGAACGATGGATCGTATTAGAGGCACTGAGCTAGACCCAAGGGACACAGGACATGTAGCTCAGCTTCCCCAGGCCTAGTGAGGCAGTTTCTAAAGCTCAGGGCATTAGGCTCAGTCTATCCTGATCTTGAGGGGCAGGGGGTCATAGAATGATCTTAGCACCTGAATCCAGCAGGTAGGGGAATGGGATTATCCTTATTGCCCAGAGCTTGGACCCAGGTCCTTGGAGTCCCAAGTAATGCTAATGGTCTGGCCAAGTCTCTTCCCCTTTCTTCCTTGCTGGAAAGGCTTATTTTATTTTGGTCCTGTCACACTGAGGCAAAGCACTCAGGGAATAAGCCACTTCTCAGCCCTGGCTTAGCTAACCGTGATGATTACGTTCCCTTTGCCAGGACTGGTTTAGTGAAAAGTATGTGATCTAATCCTGGCCAATGGGACCTTAGGAGAAGTCTGATAGGGAAGCTTTCAGTAAAAGTTTTCTGCCTTTAAAGATGCATAGGAGAAAATGCCTTCTTCAGTAAACATTATCATGTTTATGAGTGATGGCAGGCGCTGCAGCATCCATCTTGTGACTACGAGGCAAGACATTGCCAACATGGGAAGGAGGCTGACACCTCTTTGAAGATATCATTGAGCCACTGAATTTGCAAACAGTAGAACTTCTCTCCATTGTTAAGTGTGAAAATGAACTCCTTATGGATTAAATCATATTTAGTTGGAGTTTCTGTTCGTTGCTACTCAAAGCCTCCTGATTGGCTCCTATGGCATTTGTTCAGCTGCATCTCCACATTTTGGCTGCAATTTGAGAGGTGGTGGAGACTGGAAACAATTGTGAGCTTCCTACTACAAATGCATTGTCTCATCTCTTGCACTTAATAACTACAGGCATGGTAGGTTCTTTTACTCTCAATTTATGGATCAGGAAACTGCAGTGCAGTTAGGTAAAGTGACTTGGCCAGGGCCATACAGCTTGGCTCCCCATTGTGCATTGGATAAAATCTCAACATATTGCTCTGGCATTCAGTTCCCTTCAAGATCCTTGGTCCCTTCTACCCTCTTCAGCTTCAAACTTCACCGTTCCACACTCCCCACCAGGCCCCAAGCTCTAGTAGGACTGACCATCCTTCAGTCTCCCCCGTTTGCCCATGGTACAGGTTGCCCCCTCTGCCCGGGACCTATTTCTCTTCAGCCTGACTTGTCACTCCTTAAGCATTCGGCTGGCTGTCACATTCTCCCAGAAGGCTTCCTTGATCACTCAAGCCGGCTCACTCTTCGACAACACACCCTCAGTGCCCTGCCCTTCCCTCATCCATCCCCTCTCACACTTTATTGTAATTGCCTGGAGTCATGTCTGTCTTCCCATGAGACTATGAGCTTCAGGAGGTTTAACATGGCAGTATGGACCAATGGTCAAAAGCATGGACTCTGGCAGCTTGACTCCCAGCTTCATCACTTCTTAGCTATGCGACTATGGTGTACCACCTTTTTAAAGGATTGTATTGATATATTTGAGAGAATGAGGGAGAATGAGTTGGGGGAGGGGCAGAGGGAAAAGTAGGACTCGATCCCAGGCCCCTGGGGATCATGCCCTGAGCCAAAAGCAGATGTTTGTTTATTTATTTGTTTGTTTGTTTGTTTTTAAGATTTTATTTATTTATTTGACAGAGAGACAGAGTGATGGAGGGAACACAAGCAGAGGGAGTGAGAGAGAGGAAAGCAGGCTTCCCACCGAGCGATCCCGGGACTCCGGGATCATGATCTGAGCCGAAGGCAGTCGCTTAACCAACTGAGCCACCCAGGCGCCCCGAAAAACATGTTTAACTGACTGAGCCATCCAGATGTCGCTACAGTGTATCATTTTCCCTCTCTGTGCTTGTGTCACTCCCCATAAGACAGGAGAGTATTCAATAGGTCCAATCATGAAATGATCGTTGTGAGGACTAAATGAGTTCATTCATGTAAAATACTTAGAACAGTGCCCGGCACATAGCAAGTGTGACTAGATCCTGTCTATTTTTATTATCTGTGTTCCCAAAGCACTTGGCACCTACCAGACATTTAGCAAGTATTTGTCGAATAAATGAATGGAGCGGTTCTGATGGTTAATTTTGAACTTGACTGGGCCACAGGATGCCCAGAGACGTAGCTAAAATTATTTCTGGGTGTGGCTGTGAAGGTGTTTCTGGAGAGGATGAGCATGTGAGTTGGTAGACTGAGCAAAGCAGATTGCCCTCCCGAGGGTGGGTGGGCATCATTGACCCAGTGGAGGATCTGGATAGAACAAAAATGTGGAGGGAGGGCGAACTCACTGTCAGCCTGAAGGCTTGCATGGGAGCTCTGGTCTTCTCCGGCATCCACACGGGGACAGACACCAGCAGCTGGCCTGGATCTTGGGCCTTTGCGCTTGGACTTAACTACACCACCAGCTTTCATGGGTCTCCAGCTAATCATGGGACTTCTCAGTCTCTTATGATTTCATAATGAGCCAAATCCTATAATAAATTACCTGTCTATCTATCTATCTATCTATCTATCTATCTATCTATCTATCTATTATCATCTAACTATCATTGGTTCTGTTCCCCAGGAGAACCCTAATACAGAGGTGGAGCTGAGACTATCCGGAACACAACCCCTTGGGTATCGATGTGGCCTGAAGTTAAATGCTGCTAAGCCTCTTGAATCAGACACACCTGGGCTCAGAGCCTGGCTGTGTGACCTTGAACAAGTTACTTCACCTCACCGTGCTCCACTTCCTCATCTGAAAAATGAGGAAACCAATCCCTACCATGGGAGATTGTTATGTCTGGGAAAGATTCACCTGGCTCGGAGCCCAGCGTGTAGTAGGGGCTCAAATACCTTCAGTTTCCTTGCCCTCACCCCATGTTATGATTTTTGCCAAGGGCCACATCAGAAGAAAGGATGTTAAGAAATTGGCTTCTTTCCACTTAAAATCTCAAAAGATAAAGTAGTCTTTGTGATTTAAAGACCCATTCCCTGTCCTTTGCTGTCCAGGCTCCTCCCCCATCATTCCAGGAGCCTTTGAACTTACTCAGCTCTGACAGGAAATGGACCCCCCACAGCAGGGGGATCGGAAGGAGCTGGCCCTCCCTGCCTGCTTCCAGCAGAGCCAGAGGAAGCAGAGCAAGCCCGAGGAGTAGAGGCAGCCCTGGGTGAGCATCGTGGCCCCCACGCTGGACCAAATTGCCCCCTTCTCCGCCCTCCCCCAGCTACCTGTGTGGCCTTGACTGCGTCTCCTCCTCTCAGGGACCCAGAGGACCCATCTGTACAGTGAAGTTGGGCTCCATGACTTCTGCGGTCCCTTCCGGAGCAGGCATTCTGGGATGCAGGAAGTGGGACCCCTCAGCTGCTAGGGAGATCAAAGGGTGGCTTCCCAGAGGAGGCCCCACAGCTGCCTGCCCTCCGGAGCAGCTCCTGGCTTCCTGCTCTGCACAGAGCCTGCTGTGCAGCCTTGGGAACTGCGGAGGCCCCGGCCAAGGTCCAAGGTCGGACATTAGGCTTCCTCAGCCGCCTCCCACTGGCATCCTCAGTCTGAAGTCATAAGCTTGAGCTACTTGACTCCATTTTCCTCTGTCAGCCACCGGGGAGGGAGGGACCATGCTGTGTATTCCTCAAGTTTAATTCACAGGAAATGCCTGTGTGTGCCTTAGGACCCTGGGGAACTTCCTTCTTCATGCTTCCAGAACCCCTCAGGACCGTGCAGGGGTAAGGGATCCTATCCACACTCCTCATCTAGTCTTTGAGGCTCATCATACCCTCTATGCCTGGCATCCCAGCCTCCAGTTCCGGCTGGTTCCTTGCTCTGCTCAATGCCACCTCCACACCTTTGGAGGTACTGTCCCCGCCCTGCACACCCCCTTCCGGCGTCCCTCTCCCCACCCATTCTCATGGCCAGACTCAGGACAGGTGCTTTTCTAGGTCATCTCACTTCTTGGCAAAAGCCTGTGAAGGAGACATTCTTGCTGCCTTCATATTCCAGAAGGAGGAGACAGACTGGGAAAGGTGACGTGCCCTGCTGAAGGTCCTGGGCAGCTCCAGGCTGAGCCCAGCCTAGAAGCTGGCCTCCTTCCTCCACCTCCCATGGTCGGCCTACCCTCTCTCTCCCAGGCTTCCATTGGCTAGGACTCTTGGGTTTGCATAGCACAGAAATCCAACCTGAAGAAGCTGAAGCCAAAAGGAAAGTTACTGATTTCTTAGAAAGATAGCAGGGTTGACTTTAGAGAGGGACTCAGGAGTCCAACTGTGGGCAATAAACACTGACTCTGCTGCTTCCCATTGTGCAAGTGAAGACACCTCTTAGTGATTTGGTCTTCCTATCTGCGCAACAGAGTCCTAAATACACCTCCTTCCCTGGGTTGCCGAGAAGGGTCAATGACTTAGGACAGTGACTATAACCCACAATCAGAAAGCTCTTTTATATCATGACCCAGTGCACACATAATATAAAACAGAAGCCACAAAACAATGTTTACCCTTACCATGTGTGGTATACTCTAATAATTTCTGTTGCAGTTTAGTCTAGTCTATTCTGTTTATTACAAAATATTGGTACCAACTTCTTAAAATGATTTCACGGCCCCGCCCCCTGCCGTGTGTTGTGGCTAGAGTTTGAAAATTGTTAGAGTCTATTAAGAGCTTAGCAAAGCACCTGGCACAGGACATTAGCTACTCTTGTCATGGTTGTTATTAATTGCAGACCCACTGAGACTAGAGAAGGACAGGCTTCACTAATGATCACAGCTAACATTTATTGAGCGCTAATGAGGGCCAGACACTCTTCTAAATCTTGACACTATTTTGTAACTCAGTCCTTATGACAGCCTGGGGTCCACCAAGGATGGCTGGATGTTCCTCTTCCCGGACCCACGCGTGAACTGCATTTCCTTGTCTCCATGCCTCTGGGTGGGGCCATAGGGCTGGCTCTTGCCAATGGATTGGGAGTAGAAATGATCTACAGTTCAAAGCAGTATGGCCCTCACTGTGCTGTCTTTCTTTACTCTGCCAGTGAGCGGAGGACAGGGCCATCCTGAAGCCATGTGTTAAAGATGATGGAACCACATGAGCAGCGGTCTCTGAATGACCTCACACAGCAGAACCGGGGGTGCACCAGCAGCCTCGGACCATCAGCAGTGGAGCGGGACCAACATAAGAAATGACTTTTTGTTGTACTAAAGCCAATGAGATAGTGCAGCTGTTTATTACAGCAGCTAGCATCACCCAGCCGGATGACTGCAAAATTACCTGTTTGTCCATAGTTTACAGATAAGGAAATTGAGGCATCGAGAGGTTAAATAATACACATTTTGTAGCAAAGCTAGCAGGCAAGGAAGCCACGATTCGAATGGGAATCGCATTATGAACCCGCATTTTCTGTGCAGCAGATCAGGGCTCTGCAAGCTTGACCTGCCGCAGGCCAGATCCAGCCGGTACTATTCCTTTATGCATCATTTTGGCTGCGTTCACCTGCAAGTGCAGAATTTAGCACAAAATTGATCATTGTGAAAGAGACCATATCTATCTCCCTTCCCCACCAGAGCTGAAAATATTTACTCTTTAGTTTTTCATCAAAAAAAAAGAAAAAAAGTTTGAGGGCGCCTGGGTGGCTCAGTTGGTTAAGCGACTGCCTTCGGCTCAGGTCATGATCCCAGAGACCCGGGATCGAGCCCCATATCGGGCTCCCTGCTTGGCGGGAAGCCTGCTTCTCCCTCTCTCTCTCCCCCTGCTTGTGTTCCCTCTCTGGCTGTGTTTCTCTCTGTCAAATAAATAAAATATTTAAAAAAAAAAAGTTTGGAGCCCGTGCTCTAAAATGAAAAATAACTTCTCTTCCAAAGTCAGTTGAATCATGTGTCCTTGGGTGGACTCATCAACATAGACGAGGAGAGTGAGGCGCTGTGATTGGCCAAGCTGAGGTCAGGTGCTTGCCCGGCAGCCCCTCAGTGCAGCCAGGAAGACAGAGCCCTGTTCAAATATACAGCGGGCACCTGAATGGCTCAGTCGCCTAAAGTGTCTGACTTTGGCTTGGGTCATGATCTCAGGGGTCTGGAATCGAACCCCATGTCCGGCTCCGTGCTCAGCAGGGGGTCTCCTTGTTCCTCTGCCCCTGCTTCTGCCCTCCCCCCAGCTAGTGCACACACACACACATTCTCAAATAAATAAATAGAATATTTTTAAAAAATACAGGCGCCTGGGTTGGCTGTCGGTCAAACGTCTGCCTTAGGTTCAGGTCATGATCGTGGAGTCATGGGATGGAGCCCAGTGTTGGGCTCCTTGCTCAGCAGGGGGCCTGCTTCTCCCTCCCTCTGCTAGTCCTCCTGCTTGTGCTCTCTCTCTTCCCGTCTCTCTCGGTTAAATAAATAAATAAAATATTAAAACAATTTATTTTAAAAATACACAGAGCCGGGACAAAAGAGAATGTTAGGGACTGAATTGTGCCCCCTTAAAATTCTTATGTTGAAACTCTAACCCCCAATATGACTACATTTAGAGATAGGGCTTTTAAGAAGGTGATTCAATAATAAGATCATAAGATCATATAAGGTCACCGGAGTCCTTATAAGAAGAGGAAGAGACAGCAGAATTTGCTCTGTCCCTGTGCACATGGAGATGAGGCCACGTGCAGAGAATGAGAAAGTGCTCTCTGCAAGCTGAGAAGAGAGTCCTTGCCAGGAACCAACCCTTCCTGGCACCTTGATTTTGGACTTCTAGCCTCCAGAATATGAGAAAATAAATCTTTGCTCTTTAAGCCACCCAGGAACACAGGAGGAGGGGCTTTCCAAATGGCATGTGTTGGTTGAGGACGTGGGAAACACAGACATGATGAGTTCACACCGGGAAAATCTCTGTGAGCATCTCTGCAAGCAGGTAACACTCACCCCATCCTCCAGTCTGTGCTGCTGTGCCACTAGCAAATACTATTAACATAGTATCTGGTGGGGAGTTGCAGCCAAAAGCCAAACTAGATATCAGATTTGCTCTCTCCTGCTCCAATATCCTCGGCAAGACCCCACACATGGACCCTAAGTGGGAGTCCCCCAGATCGTTTTCCTGGTACTCATATACATATTGGTATACAGACATGTAAACTGATATGCATTATACATATTGGCATACACCAGAAGGTAAGGAAGTGCTCAAGAGAATGATGGGGGTATATCAAAAGATAAAGGACCTAACTTAAAGAGGCTCCCACTGGCCAAATCCCGACAATCTGAAAGTCAAAATAATAAATATTAGTAGTGGATTATAACTCACTGAATGAAATAATCTATGAGTCTGTGCATAAGGAAAGGAAAGGAGGATGGAAAGGAAGGAAGGATGGAAGGATTGAAGGATGGAAGGAATGAAAGAAGGAAGGGAGGGAGGGAGGGAGGAAGAAGAAAGAAAGATGCTTTTTCTTTGTGGTAGTATGTTATCTACTAAATATAGAAGGAATGAGAATTGGAAAATCGTAGCAACTGACTCCTTCGGCAAAGCCCCCCACCAGAAGTGTGGGGGCAAGGAGGCCCCAAAATGCAGAATAAAAACTGCTAAGGTCGGATTATCATCAAAGGTTGGTAGAACTAAGGTAAAATCCTAGGAAGGACAGCATATTAATGTGGTCTCAGAGTATCTCTCCCACACTACTTGTAAGTTACAAAGGGAAGCATGCAAACTTTACTAGGGCTTCTATGTTCACCAAGCAATCAAAGTGAACACCGCCAGTATGGGGAAGAGCTGACTGGTGTGGTCCCTGATACAGTGGGCTGCACTAGTGGCATATCACAGGTGTGGCTTCCTGGCGGGGAGTCCCTGCCCTGAGTGCAGACAGTGAGGCGGTAAATTGCATTCTAAATTTTCAAAATAGTAAAACTGACTAAAATTGGTTTCTTTTTTATTGTCACAGCGTGCCAGCAATGGGGTGATGAAGCAGTCCCCTCTGAAATCATCCAAGCGATTGCTGCCATGACTTTGAATTTTAACCATATATCTAATTATACATTTAGTATATATTTAATTATGTGTGTGTCTATATAAACATATACATGCGTATGCATTTCAAGTGAGCATAATTTAATCACTTCTCTTCCGATAAACGTTGGGTTCCAAGTGGAGTTTTTTGGCCAATTCCCAGTTACACAGCTGGCCCTGGTGGATGTGGGCTCTGCAGAATGCGTTTCTTTTTTCAGAGTGAGATAATTTCGTTTCGCAACCGTTCAAGCTAACTTCGGTGCTGTTTGTGCCTCCAAGCCCTGTGGAACTGCCCACCCCGTGTTTAAACGGTAGATTCAAAATAAGCAATTGGCAGCAGAGTGATGGCAAAGAAACGAAACCTGAGTAGTTTAATTCTGACATTCGGTGTCATTACCTGGAGTCTTTTTCCCATGTGTGACATTTTTGGGGGAACTTTAGAAAAAACGGAGTCATTCTTTTCAACCTCACTTCATTGTTGGGAAATGCTGCAGAAGGAAGCACAGGGAAAAGGCTTTCCTGGACAAAACGATTGCAGCACATGAAGCCTAGTGTGCAGGGGAGATGATGTGAAAAGTGAACTTCAGCCTTTGAAGAACTGTGAGATCCAGACAGGGATCCGTTCAGATGTTGCTCTCTGCTGTATATGACTGTTTTTTTTCCCCAGAGTTATATTTTTTTAAGTGTGAAGTTTTAGGTGAGGTCAACCAGAAACAGAAATATTTGAATCTGCCAGGATCAGCTTGATCACAGAATAGTAAAGCATCCAGCTCCAACATCGCTTCTCGAAGGCTGGGCGCACAGAAACGGTGGACGAGTTCATTAACTATGCAACAACACTTGTAAGGAAGTGGACATTTACAGAGAAAAAACAATCAAATTTCCAAGAAGAGAGCAGGGAGGAGCCGCAGAAGATGCTGGTCTTACTTTGCCAGAAGAAATAAAAGGGAAATGCTTGGATGCTGCAATGTTTTCAGCAAGAATTGGATACACTTGAAAGACAATGGATCAAACAATGTTAGTTTCCAGCCATTTTGTCTGTTTTTGCAAAAGAAGAAGAACTTTGGAAGTTGTTTTTTTGTTTTCTGTTTTTAACCAAGTATAATAGAAATATTTGATGAATTTTCTGGTGAATATGTTCTAGTGGAAATTTTCTTGACAGTAGGATGTTTGAATCAGTATCAATCCCAAACAAAGCCGTGAGCTGCATTGCAATTTCGGGGTTTTGTTATGAAAGAGAATTTTATGAGTCTTTTCCAAATTTACCCCTGTGTTTAATACTTTTTTTAACTATCTGTATATCTCTGTTGATTCATATGAAATAAACTTTTTAAAAAGATTTATTTATTCATCTTTGAGAGAAAGAGAGAGCAGGGGGAGGGGCAGAGGGAGAGGGAGAGAGGGAATCCCCAAGCAGACCCCCCACTGAGTGTGAAGCCCAGCTTGGAACTTGATCCCATGACCCCGAGATCATGACCTGAGCAGAAATCAACAGCCGCTGGCTTACACAGACTGAGCCACCCAGGCGCCCCTGAAAGAAACTTTTCCAAATAATTAAAATTAATAAAAAGTATTCTTTGATCAACTGTGAATAGACAGATTTACCACCCTGGCTACATTTTCTATGGGATATGAACATACGAATCAGATTGATTCTGATGAAGTCATGAGAAATTTATATCAGTGAAAGCACAAAAACAAACTGTACAGTTGTTAGGCATTTCTGGGATAGATCCGTATGCAGTATATGCTTTTCCTCCCTTATTCTAAAACTACACTAATGTAACTAAACATCATTAAGCCATTAATGTTTTCCTTTTGTGTTCTATATTTTTAAATATTTTATGTTCTCATATTTTTAGTGGCATTTATGTGTTTCTTTTCTGGGCCATTATCGTTCATATCATTTCATGATTGTTTCTGAAAATAATTGTGACGTATAGAAGAGGGGAGTGCTCATTAAAATAAATTTTGGGGGGGGGCTTCTGTCGTGAGTGGCACACGTAGGGCAGCTCCATTGCTCTTCGTGCGGAATCGACATCAAGAGATTTCGGAAGCATAACTTTTTGGCGTTCGGGCAGCTGGTGATTGTTGGTCCCGGAGCCCCTTATAAATTTCTAAAAAAAAATAAATAGAAAAAAAAATTTTTTTAAAGATATGTTCTGGGGGTCAAATGCCCTAGGTCAGATGCTGGGAAGGGTACAACCTTCAATGGCATTCCCACCAAAAAGGTATGATCTGATTCTGGTCATGAGGAAACATCAGGTGAACCAAAACTGGAAGACATCTTACAAAATACCTTGTCCATGGACTGTTCAGAAATGTCAAGGTCAAAAAAGACAAAGGCCCAGGAATTGTTTCAGATTAAGGGAGACTACAGAGCTAGGACAGTTAAACGCAATGTGTCATCTTGGATTGGATCCTGGACTGGGAAAAAAATAATTATGCAGAATATTATTAGAACAATTGACAAAAATTTGAACATGGACTGTGGATTAGACAAGAAAGTTGTATTAATGCTTAATTTCCTGTGTTTGAAGATTGTATTATTGTTCTTTAAGAGATTACTTTTGTGCTTAGGAAATATACTCTGAAATATTTAGTAGAAAGGGGCAGGATGTCTTCATACGAGTGTGTATTGTGTGTATGTGAAGATACACATACAGGTATTAGAGACAGAAAAACAGTGAATGAGGCAAAATGTATACAAATGGTGAACATGGGTGAAGGATATTTGGGAGTTCTTTTGTGCTATTATTTTAACTTTTCTGTAAATTTGAAATTATTGCAAAATGGAAATTTACCAAAAAAAAAAAAAAAAAAAAGAAGTCCAGAGAGGTGAAGCTGGTGGTATGGGGGTGGGGGGGTAAAGGCAAGGGAAGGCTGAGAACGACCATTAGCCACCAACTATGGGTGAATGGGAGAGAGAGGGAGAGGAGAGAAGGAGAGACACGGGGAGAGACAGAGAGAATGAGAATATACCAGCCCAGCAAGATGAGGCTGTGGACAGGTGGGATCTCAGATTCCTGAGGGATAATCAGAAGAGGATCCAGCAAGCCACTAGGTATGTGGTCCTGGGGCTCAAGGGATAGATCAGGGAGGGAGAACTAACCTTGTACAAATCATAGGCAGGATAGAAGAAATTACACAGAAAGAGGATCAAGGATGAACCCTCGGGAGACCAAGATTTAAGAACTAGCCAGTGAGTCAATGAAGCTTCCAACTCTTAATTTCAGCTCAGGTCATGATCTCAGGGTTTTGAGTCTGGCTCTGTGCTCAGTGGGGAGTCTGCTTCTCTCTCTCTCTCTAAAATATATAAATAAATCTTTTTTAAAAATGACTTTATTTGAAAGAGAGAGACACAGTGCGAGAGGGAACACAAGCAGGGGTGGTGGGAGAGGGAGAAGCAGGCTTCCTGCCCAGCAGAACCCTGAGATCATAATCCGAGCTGAAGAAGGATGGATTAATGATTGAGCCACCCAGGCGCCCCTAAATAAATAAATCTTAAAAGAGAGAGAGAGAGCTAGTGAAGGGGTGCCTGGCTGGCTCAGTTGGTAGAGCATGTGACTCTTGATCTCAGATTGTGAGTTTTTGAGCCCCACATTGGGTGTAGCAATTACTTAAAAATAAAGTATTTTTAAAAAGACAAGGGAAAAAAAAAAAAAAAAACCAGAGGGAAAAAAAAAAGAAGAGCTAGCCTGGGAAGAGAAGTCAGCAAAACCAACAGGAAGAATCAGAGACGCGAAGGGATGGTTAAATGACAGTGTGTCACAGAAGTCCAGGGAGGGGAGAATTTACCCAGGAGGACACGGTCAGTGGAGACAAATGCCATGAAAAGTCACAGAGGATAAGAACAGACTTTAAAAATTGGATTCTGCAAGGAGCTAGAGGAACACTTCCAAACATACCTACGAAGATTATGGAAAAGACATAAATTCATTAAGACATAGAAAATCAACCCATGCCCATAATCAAAACTTCCAACTGATCAGAAGTTGGCAGAGGTGGATTAAGAAGTGGAATTGGGGGCACCTGGGTGGCTCAGTGGGTTAAAGCCTCTGCTTTCCGCTCAGGTCATGATCTCAGGATCCTGGGATCCAGGACTGCATCGGGCTCTCTGCTGAGCAGGGAGCCTGCTTCCTCCTCTCTCTGCATGTCTCTCTGTCTACTTGTGATCTCTCTCTGTCAAATAAGTAAATAAAAAAAATAATAAAAAAAAGAAGTGGAATTGGTAAAGCACCTGTGATATTTGATAAGAAAGTGCAAGAGATAAATAGTTCTTTTTCCCCACTCTCTGTCCCTGGTCAGAAACATAAGCATGTCGCAACCAGAAAAATGACAGCTGTGTTGTAAGGTATGGGCGCTGTTTTGGGGGAGCCAGAATATTGTCTCCCTTCTTCCACACCAATCCTTAAAAAAAAAAAAATCCATACAGAGACACCTGGGTGGCTCGACTCTTGATCTCCGCTCAGGTCCTGATCTTGGCTCAGGTCCTGATCTCAGGGTCATAAGTTCGAGCCACACACTGGGCTCTACACTGGGCATGGAGCTTACTTTAAAACAAACAAACAAACAAACAAAAAAACCCACACAAAAACTGCAAATCCTAGAAAACAACTGAGCAGGAGGTGGAGGGATGGACCTGGGGGTACTCCCTGAATTGGGGGATTCTGGTTAATACGGTTTCCCCCCTTTCTCTCTTTATGTTCTAAGTTCATTCATGTATTATAGTATGAGAGATAGTAAAAACAATTATGTATAAGTTTTTGCATTACTAATGATCACATTTGGTTAAAAAAATGCCTTTGTGAAAACACCTGACAAAAAAAGATTGGAAGGGGGGACATCAAAATATTAGTTTTCTGTAGGTGATGGGCCCAGAGGAGATTTATCCCCACCTTCCTTCGACCTTTAGGTATTTTTCAACTGGTTCTATCATGAGCATGCACTGGAAAAAAAATAAAGGTAATTTTTTAAAAAAGAAAAGGGAGATGGAAAACAGTCCATGAGTCTGTAAATCAGCGCCAGGTTTGTCAGTAGGGGGATGGGATGGGGGAGGCAGAAATGCAGCTTCCTATGATCATCGCTAAGATTTATAGAGCAGTTTCTTGTTTTGCAAAGTGCTTTGACAAACATTGTCTCATTTTGCAGACTTGGCCCACTGGACTGGCCTGGGGTGATGCCCTCCAACCCTGTAGTACGGAGGAGGCTTCTGCGACCCGGTGGTGGGCTCCAAGCCTCAGCAGGGGCCGCCTCCCAGCACCACCCCACCCCGCCCCTCAGGTCCACAGGGGCCCCAGCCCCTCCCAGCCTGCTCCACTCCCTGTCTGGGCAGCCCTGGCCCTGAGGCTGTCAGGTGTATCTGCCTGAAGGGATTTCCCCCCTCGCCTGCAAGTACAGAACACCCAGTTCTCAGATCCCAAGACCCATCTGGGGCTCCCTTCCGAACATTCCAAGCTTTGTTATTGCCTCCTCTTCCCCCGGGGCGATGGGCAGGAAGGGGTGTCCTTTTGTTCTCCTAAGTCTGAGGTCTTGTGTCTGGGCCTGGGGTTTTGACAGAAGAAAGTGCTGGGAAGGTGAGCCCTTGGTCATCTGTGCCTTCCTGTCATCCTCTCTCTGGGGCTCTAACCGTAGGATTGCCCTCACTACCTGAATTAGTTTCTGCGACACCTATTTATCACGTGTCACCTGTGTGCTGGGGCACTGTTGTAGCCACAAGGCATACAGCTCTGTATCAGACAGTCTGATGGAGGAAGAACGGCAGGTACAGGGCATTTTGGGGGGAAAACCCTCAGCTAAATGTCATCTCACTGAGCTTCTAAACGCTGATGTCACTGCCCACGGGGAGAAGACACTCAGGGCAGTTACCTTTTACCCTAGTGAATAATGATTATTTCGCCTCCTCTATCTCTTCTGGGCCCTTCTCTCATTTCTCCATCCCTAACAGTCCAGGTGGGCATGATGGACACCGCCCTCCTAGCGGCTGCTGGTCCTTCCCAGGGTGGCCGCCTGAGGGTGCAGGGCCAGTGAGAGCAAAGCCCGTCAGGCAGCCGAAGCTCAGGACCTGCGGTAGCACAGCTGTTGGTGCACTCTGTAACAAGGCTGAGAAAGAATAACGTTGATATTTGAGGGAGGAGTGAGGAGGGAGGCCTGAAATGTCCTTGTCTGTGGTTCAGTTGTTCCCAAGACCTCTGCTTCTTGGCACGGCTTGGATTCTGTGAGCCACTACTAACCCCCCCCCCCCCTTTTTCTGCTGATTTGCTACTCTGAGATGGATATCTATCTCTTGCAACCCAAAGAATGCAAAAAGAATGTCTTGGTATTTTTTTGAAGATGTGTTTATTTGAGAGAGTGAGAGAGTGAGCAGGGAGTAGGGGCAGAGAGAGACAGGGAGAGAGAATCTCAATGTATTTATTTTAGAGAGTGAGATTGTGAGCAGGAGGGAGAGAGAGAGAGAGAGAGAGAGAGAGAGAGAGAGAGAGAACATCAAGCACACTCCATGCTGAGCTGAGTGCGGAGCCTGCCCCAGAGCTCGATCCCATGACCCTGAGATCACAACCTGAGCTGAAACCAAGAGCCCGGGGCTTCACCGACTGCACCCCCAAGGTGCTGCAAGAATTGCTCAGTATTATATATGAATGGAATAAAACCCAGAACAATAGGCTTATGTCAGGTCAAGTGTTGGTTCCATCTCATTTTACATCTGAGAAAACAGAAGCCCGGAGCCTGGAAGGAAACCACCTATAGCCACACAGCTTGTGAGCAATGGGGCCAGGACCCCAAGACAGGTCCCCCAGTTGTCTGCCGCTCTGAGTCACTTCTTTAAGGACCTTTTCACGACCCTGACACTCTGAATGGTATATGACAGAGGGTGGCTGGCCTTTTTTCTTTCTTTGCCTCAATTTCCCCATCCCATCCCTGTGGGCACACAATTCCTGGCAGAGGGAAAGGGAACCAGATGTTATCCATGTGGGCTGCTTTAGTTCTCAGGGCCTACAAAAGGCTATTATTATTTAATTACTGCAAATGGTAATTATAAGGGAAGGTAATTGTCTGCCCTTTCATTATGGCACTTTTGCCCTTTTCCTTTGGCAGCCCCCGGGCCAGTCGTAAAAGACAACTGGGTCCAGATCTGCTGTGAAGGCCCATCACTGGAAGATTGTTGAGAGTAACTGGGGGGGGGGGGGGCTGTAAGTAGTTACTGCCGTCACTTTCTGAAGGTGATTTGTGGATAATACAGCCCTTCCATACCCACAGACTCCTTAGATCCCATAGGAAATGGGGAATTAACACTCCCCGAGAAGTGACCAGGTCCTGGGCACTGTGCCTTCCCTAAGTGAGATCATGCCCATAAAAAGCCCAGCACGATGCCTCACTTAGAGCAAATGCTTGGTAAATGGTGGTGTATACAATTTCAAATCCTGACACACCTGTGAAATAAGGACTATTATTCTTCTTTTATAAATGAGAAGACTTGAGATGGCCTCAGGTCCTACAGCTAGTGAGAGGGGTATTTTGAACCGTGTGTGCCCGATCTGAAACTACTCGTGCTTTTCACCTACAACTTGATACACATACTGCCGGCCCACTTCACAGCTGAGGAAATTGAGGCCCAGCATTGTAAGGTGGCTTGCCTCAACTCATCGGGAGATTTGACAGAGGTAGCACCTGGATCCACATGTCCTGCCCTGCCGAGTTGGGGCTCAGACTTGCTGCTGGCTCTGCTGGACCCCCTGCCCTTCCCCCTGTCACCTCACCTACATCTCACAACCCCAGCTCACTACTAATGGTAGACACAAAAGATGAGTAAGGCGTAGTCTTCACCCTCTGGCTGAGAAAACACTAAGCTAAATGGTAGATCTGGGGGTTCCAGCATGAGGCTGGTTTTTGTAACCAGCTGTCACTGTCCATGACGGACACTGCTAATCAGTCACAACATTCCCCATATTGAAAGCCCAGGTTCTGAGTCCTTTGAGATTTAAATTAAAAATTTCTAGAATTTCCTCCCTCACATTTTGTGGAAATCTGATGATGTCCCTGAGATTTCTTCAAGTTCTAGTGACATGAAGTCCTAATCACTTACTGTTCCTTCTCCTCCCAGTGCACCTTCAATGTCTTCTCTGCCTGTCGGTCCTCTTTGCTAGGGGCCGATCTGGGCATCCCAGTGTCACCCAAATAACCATCACTCAACAACCCAACAACCATCAGCTCATTTTACTGAAAGTTTGAGGAAACCAAGTTGAGGTGGGGGGTGTCATGGCAACACAAAGGGCAATGATATCTGTTTGACAAGTTCTGCTGCCCCTGTCCACTGGCACCCCTCTCTTCTAGCTCACCCATGTCACTGATCATCCCCAGATTTCAGGACAATGTTCACACATTTCAGCTTGTTCATTCTCTGAGCCCCTTCACCTTCACAAATTCAACCCCTATCATTTTTTTTTTATCAGATGAATGAATCAACAAATACATATTAAGTTTACAGTCTGATATCAAATCACGAGATTAGAAATCTGAATGGAGAATTACAGTTGGGATAAGTGTACAAAAAGGGGAGACATCCATGGAGTGGCGAGGGCATCCTGAAGATAACAAAAGGCCACCCTCGGCACGTGGCTATGAGCCATGGTGTGCTGGGTCAGTAGGTGTCCATTGGGTGAGGGGGTACCCGGCGGGTGTGATTAGGTGGGGGGCACCTGCAAAGAGAAGGGCACAGCAAAGGCAGTGTGACAAGAGGAATGAGTTCACAGGAGGCCTGCCTGGCTGAAGCACGGTGGCCAAGGGCGAAAGTAGTTTTGATTGAGCTTGGAGGCTTTTGGAGGGGTCAGACCGTGCACACACACACTTGGAGACCACAGTGGCTATCATTTCATCACATAGAGCAATTTAGGTCTCCATCCCTTGCTCAGTTCCTGGACAACGCTGATGAATCTGAACTTCTTTTAATAGCTCTGCTCATTAGTAACCTCCAAATACGCTGAGTCTCGCCAGAGGAAGCAGTAGGAGTTTTTCCTTCCCCATTCCACATCCCCCCGCCCCAAATGGAATGGTGGGCACAGAGAAGTGTGGCTTCCCACCAGTATGAGTCGTGCTACTACCTTAATAAGGCAGAGTGGTCAGTTGGGGCTTTAAAAGAACTTCTCCGTGTGATACCTTGGACGGTACAGACCGAAGGGCTTGAGAAGTATGGGCAGGTGTTCTCAGGAAAGATGTTCCAGGGGAGGAGGGGTGGGGGTGGGTCCCCGAGGTATAGGTGGCCGCACTGCCCTGGCCTCACACGGGCTCTCCTGTATACTTGCCTGGTGAAGTAGGTATCATCACGCTCAGTTTACATGGGAGAGAAGGGAGGCTCAGACAAAGGAAGAAACTTGCCTGAAATTAACAGCCAGGAAGTGATGAGCCAAAGTTCAACCCAGCTCTGACTGGACTCTAGAACCTCATCTATCATCTTAAATTCCATGGCCTCTTCGAGGGGGGCAAAATGAACAAAAATGAACAAAATGAACCTCTTTGAGGGGAGCAAAAGGTGAAGAGGGTGAGTGGGCAGAGAGCTCACATACTTAACTCACTCAGTCTCTCAGCTAACAGCAGTTAGTGCCCACCGTGAACCAGGGGCTCTGGACCCTGGGTTGGAGGACCTTGGCTTAGGCCGGGCGGCAAGACGTAGTCAACCATTTTCCTTCCTGTGCCTCAGTCCCCCCCGCCCCCCAAAGTGGGGGATAACATCCCTGCCAGCCTTCCAGGGCTCCTATAAGAAAGTACTTTTGTTGATGATTGAGGTTGGTTTAGTTCCGATGGGAGGTACACCCCCCTTTTGGGGATGAGGAGGTGGCTAGCTTGAGAAGAGGGCAAGGAGAGAAAGACGGAACTCTCTTGGCATTAAGGTTCCACCGTGAGCAAGCTGGGGATGTAAAGTTAGGAAGCCAGCCTCCTGCTTAGCATGACAGGAGTTACAGGGCCCCGGAGGTGCCTGGACATCCCCCGCTTTGTAACTCCCTTCATCAGCCACCAAGTCCTTAACACGTCCCACACTTGTTCACTTCTTTCCATTTCCACTAACGCCACCACCACTATTCACCTGGGAGACCCTGAAAGTCTCCCTACTGGACTTCCTGGTTTTCTGCTTTGTGCATATCCAGTCCATTCTTTCCCCAGCACCCACATGGGCTTCTTTTTTTTTTTTTTTTTAAGATTTTATTTATTTATTTGACAGAGAGAAACACAGCGAGAGAGGGAACACAAGCAGGGGGAGTGAGAAAGGGAGAAGCAGGCTTCCCGCCGAGCAGGAAGCCTGATGCGGGGCTGGAACATGGGGCTGAATGCAGGAAGCCTGATGCGGGGCTGGCTGATCCCGGGATCATGACCTGAGCCGAAGGCAGTCGCCCAACCAACTGAGCCACCCAGGCCAATGGATAGTGAGGACAGGCAGTGCGCGTCCCCACTCCCGGCCGAATAGGCAGAATACTGTGCGGGGTTTCTCCAGTCTCTGTTCTCCTGTGGTGAGAACTAAAAAGGGCATATATGTCCTTTGGTCCTTTGGCGGGTGCATCTTCAAGATGGTATGAACCTTAATGAAACTCTCTGAGTCACTAGAGGAGAGGACCCAGGATGGGCATGTGGCACAAGCGAGAAAGAAACTACTCTTGTGTTGTGTCACTGAGGTCCCGGAGTTCTTTGTTACTGCAGCATAATCTGCTTTATCCTGACTAATTCATAATCCTAACTGATGCTCTAGCAGACCAGGGCGTGGATCTTATTCCCTGCCTCTCCGATGCCTGGGACCTTAACTGTGACATAGAAGGGTGCTTTGTAGGTATTTGTTGAATGAGTGAATGAGTGAAAACACAGAACATGTAAGACATGGTTTCTTCCTCAAATAATTTATTCTCAGCCAAGGGACAGATACTTATACATACAACAGTTAGAATATAACCAGGAACTAAACTGTAAAAGTTAAAGAAGATGGAGGGAGCCCATTAGATGGAGCAGTCACGGAGGGCTTCCTGGAAGAAAATGAAGAAGAATTGGAGAGGATGAGAGTGGACTTGCAGTCTGCTCCATCATTTGTCCATCCATTCAGCAAACACTTATTCTAACGCATCATGATAAGTGCTATGCCAGCAGTATGGCCAGAGGACCATGGTGTTTCGGGAACCAGTGGAAAGTGCCTCTTTCCATGCAGAAGACCTAGAACAGCTTCACAGAGGAAATGGTGATGTTTGAGCTACGCTTTGACAAGTGGGTGTTCTCCACAGACTTAAGAGATGGGGAAGAAAAAGACCGAAGGTCCCGGCCGAGGGAACAGCAGCGTGTGCAAAGTCCTTAGAAGGGAGATGGCCAGGTCCAAGATGGCAGCCCTCTTTGGTTGGCTGGAGCATAGCTTTCCAGATGGTTAGACAGGAGATTAGTGAGGCAGAGATGGACACATTGTGGTAACTTCTGCCCATAAATCCCTTATAAAGGCCCCAGCTCAGCAATCAAAGCCTTGAGGATTCTGTCTCCCATCACCCTCCCCATCCTAAACTCCAGTGCTTTTGCATGTGCTATTCCAAGCACCTATACTTTCAATGATGGTGATAATAGTAACATAATAACATTTGTTGGACCCTTACAATGTGTTAGATGCTGTGTCAAGCATCATTTCATTGTACAACAACCTCAGCAATGATATGGGTTAATATACTTCTTTAGGATTTTTTTCTTAGTAGTAGACTTTATTGGAACAGTTTTGATTTACAGAAAAATGGAGCAAATACTACAGAGAGTTCCCAAATACCTCTCATCCAGTTTTCCCTCTTGGTAACATTTTAAGTTAGTGTATTTGTTATATTTTGTTATAATTACTGATGAATACTTGTATCAACACATTATTATTAACTAAAATCTGTAGTTTCTTAAGATTGTCTTAGTTTTTACCTAATGTCTTTTTTCCTGTTCCAAGATCCTATGTAGGATACCACAGTATATTTAGCTGTTCTGTCTCTTTTAGGCTCCTCTGGGCTTTAACAGGTTCTCAGTCTTACTTTGTGATGGCCTCGACAGTTTTGAGAAGTATTAATTGAGCATTCTTTAGGTTGTCCCACCATTTGAGTTGGTCTGATGTTTTTCTCATGACAAGACTGGTGTTATAGGCTATTGGGAGGAAGATCATAGAGGTGAAGTGCCACTTTTATCACATAATATCAAGGGTACCTACTGAAAACATGGTTTGTGACTGTTGGTATTAGCCTTCATCGCCCAGCTGAGGTAGTAGCTGTCGGGTTTCCACACTGTGAAGTTACTCTTTCTGCCCTCCTTTCGGTACTGTACACTCTGGAAGGATTTCATTAGGCACAGCCCATGCCTAAAGAGCCTAGAGTTTGCTACCCTTCCTTAAATAGCTTCAAAATTATTTTGAATTCCTATGCACAAGAGCTTTGTCTCCTTTCCCATTTATTATTTCACTGAGCTTCTCAACAGGGGGTTGATACTTTATCACTCCCATTTTCCTGGAAACTGGAAGGTCCTTCCTTTTTTCTCACCTGGCTCACCTCGGATCTAATTTCAGGAGAACTTCTCCACCCCCAGAGAAAGAGTGGCCTCCTCTATGTCCTCCCAACAGCTCCCCTCCCTGCCCCTTCCTTGTGCTTTGTAATCCCGACTAATGCTGGCCGCCCTGCTCTGTGCCGGCACTGTGCGTGGGGCTTGAAACAAGTGGTTTAAGTAGGCCCTGTTCTCCAGTTGCTCACAGCCTGGACGTGCAGGACTGGACTCCCCATGGGGGCAGGAACTTCGTGCAGCTTGTTCATAGCTGGGTTTCCAGCCAATCAGGGCAGCGTGGGATCATAGGTCCTCAGTCACTATTTACCCAATTGGGGAATGCTTCCGGGAGGACCAGCAAACACTGGCAGGTGATTGTGTGTGTGTGTGTGTGTGTGTGTGTGTGTGTGTGTGTGTGTGTCCCCTTCCCCGGGGACTAGGAGCTCCCTGAGGGCAGGGCCGGCCTCAATTTTTCTGGCCTAGAGGCTGGGTGGCAGTGAGTGTCACAGAAGTCTGAGTCAGTGAAAGGAACCGGGCACCGGCCGCCTCTTCAGGTAGAAGTGAAGTTTGGAAGCTGACACAGCCCGGGAGGCCGAATCCGAAGGACTTGGTGACTGATTGGCTGGGGAGGGTGAGGCGGGAGGAGGAGTCACACGCAGATGGCTCTGAGGTCTGGAGCTGGGGGACAGCCGGTGCCACCTCTGACAGACTCTGCGAGAAGAGCCGCTGACAGCCTCAGGCGGCCCCACCCTTTGGGGGCTCGGGCCTAGGGCCGGGGACGGCCGGAGCCTACAGAGGGAAGGGTGGCCTGGCCAATACAAACTTCTGCCCCAATCTCCATGTCCTCGCCTTAACAACAACAAAAAAATCTCAGCCTGGATTTTGAGCACGGTCGTTGGTTACCAGGTGTGGGGACCCATTCTGGGGGTCCCCTCCTGCCTGCCGTCTGCGCAGGAGACCCCCAAGGACAGCCTGGCCCCGCCGGACCCGGGTCCCCAGCCCGCCATCACCGCGGGGGGGGGGGCGGCGAGGCGGCTGCCCGGCCTGGGCGGGACAATGGCCGCGGCCGCCGGGGCCCCGGGAGCCCCCGCGCTGGGGAAGGGGCTGGCCTAGGGCCCGGCGCCGGTGCCCTCCCCGCGCGGCTCGGGCGGGCGGAGGGGGGCGAGGAGTTCCTTTGTGGCTCTGCCTCGGGCGCGGCGCGGGCGGGGGGCGCGGCGCAACTTTACCAGGCGGCGGCGGCGGCGGCGGCGGCGAGCGCGAGACGAGGCCCCGGGGCCCAAGCGGGGCCCCTAGCGCGCGGCCCGCCCCCGCCCCCCGCCCGGTCCCCTCCCCTCGCGCGCCGTCGCCCGCGCCCGGCGCTGCCCACTCGCGGGAGCCCCCGGGGCCGGACGGGCTGCGCAGCCGGAGAGGCGGGGGCCCGACGCGGCCCCCCCTCCCCCCCGGAGCCGGGCGCCTGGCGCGGGGGCTCGCCGAGCGCACGGGGGGCCGCGCGGCGCTGCAGACCCAGCCTCCCGCCGCCGCCGCCGCCGCCGCCGTCGCCTCGGCGCTTGCAGAACCCAGAAGTGAACAGCAGGCGACCCGGAAGGTTTGCGCGCGGCTCCGCACCGAGCCGGAGCCCAAGCCGGAGCCCGGAGCCGGAGCCCCAGCCCGGCCCTGCAAGGGCCGCCGGGCGCGGGGCTGCGGCCGCGTCCCGGAGCCGCCGCCAGCACAGCCAGGTCCGTGCGGGCCCGGGGCGCGCGGGGAGCGGGCCCGGCGGCGGCGGCGGGCGCCCGCCCGCGGGAAAGTTGCGCCGAGTTTCGGGCGGGGGCGCGGGCCGGGCGCGGGCGCTGTCAGCGCGGGCCGGGGCGCTCCGAGGGCCCGGGGCCGCCTGCGCCTCGGGCCCGGCCCGGAGCAGCGGCGGCGGCGGCGGCGGCGGCGGCGGCGCGCGGGTAGGAAGTGTCTCCGGCGGCGTGTCTGGGTCTGCTCTCCGAGTGTGTGCGTGTGCGTGTGTGTGTGTCTGTGTGCGTGTGTGTGTCTGTATGTGTGTGTGTGTGTTTTCTTAAGCCGGGCTATTCAAACCTGCTGCATTTCTCCGGTAAACAATGATTCATGGGGCTTAATGCAAATAAACGGATTGCAAACGGCGCGGTTCGCGCACTTTGCAGGCGGCCCGGTGGAGCGGCCAGTGCCGGATTTCTCCCCTTTTTTGCAGATCTGCAGAATATGGCGTCCCTGTCCTGTTTTAAAAATAAGCCAGGCTGCCATTTTTGTTTTTCTTTTGTCTGAAAATTTTAATAAAACTGTCTGAGAATGTGGGAGAGGCGGCTGGAAGCAGAGGGGGCACCCGAAGGGTTGGCTTTTTTTTCCTTTTCTTTGGCGAGAGCCGCGAGCCTTTCGGGGAGGTGAGACACAATGCAATTGCACTTTAAAGAAAAAAAAAAAGGAAGCCGCGGGGCGATTTAGGGGGGAGGGCTGGGAATTTAAAGTTAACTCCAAAAGTTTTCTTTTCTTTTCTTTTTTTAAAGGTCTTTTTTTTTCCTTTTCTTTCTTTCTTTCTTTTTTTTTCTTTTTTTTTTTTAGAAGGCGGTGAAATGCCGCGAAAGGATCTCGGGGCCCATTTCTCCCCCCAGCCAGCCACCTTTGCAGGATTTTTGGGAAAAAGTTAACTGCCGGCTTCCTCAGAGCTGCGGGGGGCACGTGGAGGGTTGGCAATGGGGATTTGGGGGGACCAGGAAATGTCTTTTGGAAAAGGCTCTATAAAAATGGCATTGTAAGGAACTAGCTCCTCAGATTTGGAGGAGAGGGCTGGCAATAGGGGCTCTGAGTGGGCCCAAGGTTTCCAGCTCAGACCCGGGGCAGGAGGAAATAATCCTGCTCTCCCCTGCCCT
>PITA01013145.1:0-58777 GCA_004023965.1 Spilogale gracilis
GCCTGGGTGGCTCAGTGGTTTAAAGCCTCTGCTTTCGGCTCAGGTCATGATCCCGGAGACCCGGGTTCGAGTCCCACATCGGGCTCCCTGCTCAGCGGGAAGCCTGCTTCTCCCTCTCTCACTCCCCCTTCTTGTGTTCCCTCTCTCCTGTGTTTCTTTCTGTCAAATAAATAAATAAAATCTTTAAAAAAAAAAAAAAAAAAAAAAAAAAAAAAAACTCATATGGGGTGTAAAAAAAAACCTCATATAATTCACAGTAGACATATTAAGGTTTTAAAAGCTGGAGATTTCCAGTTTAAGAAAATAGCTGGCAATGACTAATGAATAGAGCAGGTATGCTTCTCTGCTTACAAACAGTAAAAACTCATTGGGGCTGTCTTAAGCAAAACAAAATTTATCAGTAGGACAGTGTTTTGTAAAATTAAAAAACAAAACAAAACAAAACTGGACCAACAGCCTTAAGGGTAAAAGAACCAGGATAACCTTAGGAATCTAAGTTATAGAAATTGGGAAACAATCCTTTTAGAGCCCTGCCATCAATTATCTCAGCCTCTCTGTTTTTTTTCTTACTGTCATTATGTTCATGAGTCAAATTCCTACCAGTTTCTTCATCATAGTTAGGATCATGCATTTACCCCATGCCTTCAGGGACTTTGACAGTACTACTAAGATGAGTAAAAACAGGTAGTTTCCCAAAGGAAGATTAAGGGGAAGAGACAGATGCTGATCAGAGTGAAAGAGCTATCAGCTACAATTTTACTTGGGTTTTGTTGGGTTAGAACCTGGTCAGTCCTCCCTAGACTTAGGCTGAAAGTTGCAAATTGAGTGTGTGTTACCCAGTTGCTAGCATTTAATCTGTAGACAGTGTAGCAAGACAGTGCTGGTGGCATAAAAAGAGGTTTTGCAGCCATTCAGTATAACTGTTAGAATTTCAAGATGATGTGGCTGGAGGTAAAAAGGTAAATTCCCATTTAAAGGACTCTCCTTGACTTGTCAAGACCTCATGTTGGACCAGAGAATACCAGGTGTTTTTCCTGTGAGGAACAAGCATTCCTCAAAGCTGCACTCCCAAAATTTTCCCTGGCCTTGAAGTCTTCTGTTATGTTTTGCTGAGACTTTGTTGATGTCTGTGTGTTCCCATGCTTACTACAGTAAACTAATTTCTGTATGCAGTGTGCATCTCATAGTGGTCATCTTTGAGACACTAAAAACTCATTTCTGAAATTAATGAACATAGACCTTAATCCTCTATCTATAGAGCATTAAAGCTCCCATCCATTTCAACATCTAATTTAGAAACTTTATTGCTAGAAATTTTATTTTATTTTTTTATTTTTTTTTAAATTTTTTTTTAAAAGATTTTATTTACTCATTTGACAGAGAGAAACACAGCTAGAGAGGGAACACAAGCAGGGGGAGTGAGAGAGGGAGAAGCAGGCCTCCCGCCGAGCAGGGAGCCCGATGTGGGACTCGATCCAGGGTCTCCGGGATCATGACCTGAGCCGAAGGCAGTCGCTTAACCAACTGAGCCACCCAGGCACCCTAGAAATTTTATTTTAATATTATACAGTAAGTTGACTTCAAAGAGAACATTTACCATTAGTTCTAAATAAAAATATTGAAATGATACACTGAAGATATCAATTATTTTGGAAAGAAAATATTTGGAATGATAAAATCCATAAAATCCTAATTTGAAATTCATTAAAAGTGGGGTGAAAAAAAATGGGGTGAGAACTTAGCCACATTAGCGTTCATAATTTTTTTAAAGATTTTATTTATTTATTTATTTATTTATTTATTTATTTTTTTAAAGATTTTATTTATTTGAGAGAGAAAGAGGGAGAGAGGGAGCGTGACTGAGGTGAGAGGCAGAGCTGGAGAAGCAGGCTCTTTCCTGAAGGCAGATACGTAACCAACTGAGCCACCCAGTGCCCCCAGAGTTCATAATTTTTTATTGCAAATTGCATGCATGGAAATAACATGTTCCAGTATTGGCCATGCATTGTATACCCTTTAAGACAATAGAATTAGGATTTCCATCAATGATTAATTAAGATAGAACAGTCCTCTCAAACACTTTTCTATCTTGGTTTGGAAATTTTTAATTCAGTGGTTTTTTCCTTGGCATAGCAAACTGATCATATTCACCTACTTCATGTCCCATATCCCTTTAAACATTTCTAGTGGAGAAGGGAGGAAAGTAAATGAGATTAGGGAGGAATACACAGGGAACACTTCAGTGCTATTTTTGATATATTATTTCTCAGGCTGGGTGGTGGGCACATAGGTGGTCATTGTAGTAGAGTCTATGCTAATGTACAGTAAATAGTTCACGTTGTATTTAGACGAGTACATCCTTAAAAGACTAGGAAACACAAAGGGTACTATTGATGAGCAAAAATAGAGGAATTTCTAAGAGATGAAAAATAAATGAGATTAGATTGTTAGGGAATCAAGAACAAGAAAATCCATGTCCCAGATCAGGGAAGGAGAAAACTACTAAATACATAACAATTCCAGAGATATTCTAATCTTAGGACAAATACAGAGAATTGGAGATCGTGGATGAGCCATTGAAAGAATGAATTGGAAACAGCTGAACCCTACTCACTTTCTTGGAATTGAGGCTCAGCAGAGTTGAAGTGTAAGGGTTGGACGGGAAATTTATCTAAAATAGTTTTATATCCACTAAAGACATCAGAGTAAAAAAAAAAGCCTTAAAGGGAACAGCTGATTATGGCACTGATCTCAGGCTAAAGATAACAGTTCAGACTTAATTATGAAGAATTCTGGAAGGGTAGGACTCTAGGGCACTTAGCACCATAGGTGCTTCTGCCAAGGAAAGGCACCATAATTTGAACTTAGATTCAAAAGGTAAACAGGAATTTGTAAAAGAAAAAAAAAATAGGACAACCAAACATTAAACATTTGATGGATGCTTAAAACACCACAAAAGGTACACCAAATCCAACAAATAAGAATGAACCCCTAAGGGAAGAAAATAAAACTTATAAGTCATATTCTCTAAAAGACTAATGAGGCAATTGCATCTATCAGAAGTTACTATAACAAAAATCCTAGAAATTAAAAAATAGGATTACTTATGCTTAAATGATGGGTTGAATAGAATGGACACTACTAAAGACTAAAAAGAAGCTGAGGGAATTTTTCCAGGATGTAACACAATTGAGCAAACACTAGGATGGCTGGGGCAAGGAGCTAACCGGTATTCACAATACAGGCTATGTTGTCCATCTGATACTAATAGCCTTCCCTATATAAAACACAAATATCCTCACACCCGGGGCCTATTCTGAAGCATCCATCCACGTATTTCTTTCCTAAAGTTTTTGTTCCTAGGTTTCTTATAGTTTTCAAATGTCTCCTCTGGTCAAACCATTAGCCATCATCCCCACCCATATGTTCATGCAAATTGAGCAGGAAAGGCTTCTCTTGGTTCTGTAGTCTGGGATCATTTCCCTTCCCCGCTGCAGGTTAGGCAGCAGAGCAGCACATCAGTGTCCAGCGGAAGTGGTATCTGCAAGACTGCAGTCAGGCTGGACAAGTAAATTCCATAAGCTCAGGCTCAGAGCACTTTTACTGCACACACTGTTTACCTTCCCTCAGCCCATACCTGTGACCTTATGGAAGTTACCTAATACCAGAGAAAAAGTTCAAACCTGTTTTACAGGTGGCTCCATGTGGTATGGCTGGTGTCAGCCAGAAACAGAGTTCTGGCACAGATCAATTATTGAATTATTATGTTCATGAATAAATCAGGCAATGAGAGTTACCTAATATCATTGGTCAGAGTCAAGTGACAAGAACTGGAGCTACAATGCTAACTTTTTGGATTTTATGGTCAAAAATCTTTCTAGCATGTAAGCAATTGCATACTAAAAACACTTCCAAAAACACTTGTAGAGTACAGGGAAGAAAGAATGCCAGAGAAAAAGGTCTCAAGAATGCCTTTCAGTCTTACGTCTCCAAAGGCAAAGGAGACAAAAGCGAAAATGAACTTCTGGGACTTCATCAAAATAAAAAGCTCCTGTACAGCAAAGGAAACAGTCAGCAAAACAAAGAGGCAACCCACAGAATGGGAGAAGATATTTGCAAATGACACTACAGGCAAAGGGCTGGTATCCAAGATCTATAAAGTGACACTACAGGCAAAGGGCTGGTATCCAAGATCTATAAAGAACTACTCAAACTCAACATCCAAAAAGAAGATGAACACATCAAAAAATGGGCAAGAGACATGAAGAGGCACTTCTCCGTAGAAGATATACAAATGGTAACAGAAACATGAAAAAATGTTCAGCATCACTAGCTATCAGGGAAATTAAAATCAAAACCACACTGAGATACCACCTTACATCAGTCAGAATGGCCAAAATTAACAAGTCAGTAAACAACAAGTGTTGGAGAGGCTGTGGAGAAAGGGGACCCCTCTTACACTGTTGGTGGGAATGTAAACTGGTGCAGCCGCTTTGGAAAACAGTATGGAGATTCCTTAAAAAATTAAAAATAGAGCTACCCTATGACCCTGCAATTGCACTACTGGGTATTTACCCCAAAGATACAGATGTAATGAAAAGAAGGGCCATATGTACACCAATGTTCATCGCAGCAATGGCCACAATCGCCAAACTGTGGAAAGAGCCAAGGTGCCCATCAACAGATGAATGGATAAAGATGTGGTACATATATACAATGGAATACCATGCCTCCATCAGAAAGGATGAATATCCAACTTTTGTAGCAACGTGGACTGGACTGGAAGAGATTATGCTGAGTGAAATAAGCCAAGTAGAGAAAGTCAAGTATCGCATGGTTTCACTTACTTGCGGTGCATGAGGGGTAACCTGGAGGACTGTGGGAGAAGGAAAGTAAATGGGAAGCAGGGTAATCCAGGGAGAAAAATGAAACAACAGAGACTTTGGACATAGAAACAAACTGAGGGACTTGGAGGGGTGGGGATGGAGGGATGGGAGAGCCTGGTGGTGGGTACTGGGGACACCTAAAGCGTGGAGCACTGGGTGTGGGGAATGGGGAATGAATCTTGGAACACTGGAAAAAAAAATTTAAGTAACAATAAAAAAATAAAATTAATAAAAAAAAGAATGCCTTTCAGTCTTGAACATTCCTTATGTATATAAATTAGGAGAGAAGTTTTGTCTCAACATTTATGTCTTTGAGTTAGAAATTATTATTATTATTTTAAGAGAGAGGGAGTGGGGGAGAGCAAAGGGAGAGGGAGAGAATCCCAAGCAGCCTCCACGTTCAGCAGTATGGAGACCAATGCAGGGCTCCATCTCACTGCCCTGAGATTGTGACCTGAATCAGAACCAAGAGTTGGATGCTTAACTAACTGAGCCACCCAGGCACCTCAAAAAAAAAAACAAAAACAAACTTTTGTTTTCCTGAGTAGTACCTGAGAATGTGCATAAGAAGTTTAAGCAGAGTCTCAAGCACTATGGAATCAAGCTGTTAATTTTCATGGAAATTTACTGAATATTCAAACAGGAGGTAATTTTTTTGATTATTGGATCTATACTTTATAAGAGGGGCGAAAACTTTATAAATCCTCTCTCAAAAAGGAAAAATGGTTCACTTAAAAATGAATGATAAATACCCTTGGGAATACTTAAGCAAGGTAACTGTAATTTGTGGAGCTGTCACTAGGTGGAATGGAACTGTTGGGTTAGGAATTCATGCCTCAGAACCTCCAAAAACTATTCAGTAGAAGTCAACTTTTCTTTATAAACAAGTTTAATTGAATAGTGGTATATTTGTTGATCAAAGTAAGCTCTATTCAGGAGTGTTACAAGAAATTTTCATTCACTTTAAACAATAGTAGAACATTTCAAGAATTGCTGAACAAGTAGTAATTCTACTAATTCTAAATTGGATTTCACCTAAATCTAGGGAGCTTACTTGCTAACATTTTCCCTTCTGAACTCAAGTAGGTCAAGTAGTAAATCTTTGACACCAGAGCCCATATCCTCGTGTTACCTACTGTGCCACACACTTGTCTTTGTTTCTTTGATATTTCTGGTCCAATCTTAGAAAACAAATCTATGCGTGTACGTTTTTATTCTAGAAATTAAAAGACAAAATAAAACATGCTCAGAAGAAAGATGTTTCCTTAAGATTGTAGATAATCTTCTGAGCAGCAGATTCAAAGACATGGTAATATTCTTCATGCATTCTCCAGCCTTTCACAGTGATAGTGAGCAATCCCCCCACCTGCTTCACATAGAACATTAAAAGGGGACTTTCTTAATAAGGAGACTCTCTCCTGCTCCGCCTCCACTAAAGAACATTTGGCTTCCTGATCTCTCTAGAACCACCCGTTCAGGTTTTCTACTGGAGGTATATCAATTTCCTCCTCAGCTCAAAAGAACCACACACAGCTTAGGGTAGGTATATCTTCTAGTGTCATAAAATCATTTTACTTTGTTTTTTGTTTTGTTTTAAATGGGAAGGAACTTGAATTCATCCAGCCAATATCCTTATTTTGACAAAATATCTGAACATTTAGAATAGTGGCTTATTCACAAAGTAAAAACAAAATTTTGAAAATACATATATATCAATAAAGGCATCTAGTATATTCTCTGAAGACAGAGTCAAGAGTGTTGATTCTCTAATTTGATGGTTCTTAATGTGCTTAGATCATAATAGCCTTTGGGAATCTGGTGATGCTGTGGATTACTTCCTAGAAAAACACCATAAGAACATTCACACAAAAAATTGCACATGATTTTAGAGTACACTGTATTTCAGCCCTCTGAAACCTTTTCACAGACTCTTTTTTGAGAACTTTGACTCAAATTCTAAGGATTCAAATTCAAGAAACTGATACAGTATTTGAACAAAAGGAAAAAGAACTGATGACATTAGTTCAATACATATTTTTTCAAGTACTTACGATACATGCTTCTCTGATCAAGGCACAAATTAAGACCACAAAACAATGTATTACTGTGCAACTTCCAGCAGGGATTGAATCCACAACCTATATGGCATTGAAAAAATGATGCCACAAAGTGAACTAACCAACTTAAAAACAGAGAGGGAGGGAGAAGATAGGAGACATGGAGGAGGCAGGGAAGGCGGAGAGAGGGAGGAAGAAAACCAGAGGAAAGAAGAAACCCTATAAAATATACTCTATGGGGTAATGATGATTTAGAGAAGGCAAAAATCATAGTTTTAGGTATTAAAGAATTTTAAATTTATAACTTTTAAAATATTCTACTTAAAAAAATCTTACCCTATTTAGATGATTCACAGTAGACTAAGAGAGTAACTTATCTATATACTTATATATATACATATATATAACATATATATGTATTATAAATAATACATACTAAGGAAAGTGCATGAAATCTTTCTTTGGGGAAAAAAAATTTTTAACAAAATTAACTGTACCAGATCCCCAATCATAGCACATTTAGCAAGCGATTTTAATGGCATAAAAATTAAGTGAATCAGCATACATGAACTTTATATTCCCTTGTAAATTTAAAAGCTTTCTTAACTTTTTAAAGGTATTCTGTCTCAGCAACTCTCAAGTATGCACTACAGTATTAACTCTAGTCACCACACTGCATATTATATTCCGGTGACTTATGTAAGTGGAAGTGTGTACCTTTTGCCCACCTTCCTTAACATATTTTAAACATAATCACACAGTCTTTAGGCTATGTTGTCTCTGAAGTCTAAGTATAGCAGTTTAAGAAAACAAACAGAGTTGTTTGCATTTACAAATTATAGTTTCTTGCCCCCAGAAAGCTTCTGGAGGGTGTTTTTGAAATTCCTAATTAATTTCTTTTTGTTGTTGTTGTTTCAAAGAGATGCTGAGGTTACTATTAATTTGAAAAGCCAACTGGTGAAGATACTGAACTGTCTTTTCCTTTTTTCTCCAAACTCCTGATTAAGTGTTGGCAAAATGCAAAAACTTAAAAAAAAAAAAGTTGGAAAAGCAAGTAAGAAAAAACAAATCAAAACAAAACTGAAAGGTACATTTCCAGACTGGCCTTATGCTGGACTTATTTTTTTCCAGAATATTGTAGATGATATTACTTTTCCTCACATTTTCTTTGCCTTAGTAAAACTGCTTCTTTACAAAGTGCTCCATAGCACAATGCGTACTATTTTATTTTAAGTACATTTTTTCATTTGATCTTCAAAATGCCTCCATGAAGTAGGAGAAGCAAGGAACTCTTATCCCAGTTTCAAGACAAATACACAAGGGATTTAAGTGATGTGATTAATAAATTGGAGGTATATGGGGGAAATTTTTTCCTTGACCCTCTCAGGGTCCCTGGCTGGGTCTCAAAAGTAAACTGGTAAAGACAGATTGGGAGGAGAAAAGCATACAAATTAAGTTTTTTGTGCCACAGGAAACTCCATAAGGAAATGTAACTCAAAAAAACAGTCCTTATATTTTTAAGCTAGGTTTGATGACAAGTGGACAGTTGTGGAAGAATATGATAGGCCAAATATCAGGTAATTGTAATAAACTGTGGAAAACTTAGCAAGGCCTGTTTTTTCTGACTCTTCTTGGTGTCCCTTTGTTTTGAGAGATAAAGATGCTCCTTTCCTTGAATGTAAGGAGGGCCTCTGACAGGATGGTTTTATGGCTTTTATCAGGAAAGATGGGCAAAGGGGGAGGAGGTCAGGGTGACTTTCCTGCTTCTGCCAAGTTCTTAGACCCTTTCATCTTAAAGTACTCAATATGCCAAATGCCATATTTTGGGGCATGTCATGAACCCCATCAGAGGCATGTTCAAAACTAATTTCATGAACATGAGCAGTACTTTTTTTCACTGTTCTGTGAGCTGTCTTAGCGTGTACAGTCAACGAAGCCTGTCCCGATGCTCATCTACAAATGAAGAACACCTTAGCCCCCACATCCTAAAGCAATTCTCAGAGTAAACTTTGATATCCCGAAGGCCATCAATTTTAGGGTTTTTATCTACATTAAAAGTTTTACTTAAACCCACCTATGATGATACCCTGGAATTTACTGCCTTTGAAAATTTAAACTCCTACACCCAACTCTATATCCAGAATCTACTATCCTTCAAATAGCAGCAAAGTAGTCGCTTAAAATGAGTGCATACTATATGCCAAACTTTTTGTACTTTTCTAGTTAGCAAATTTAATTAACTTCTCTCTAAAGCTTCAGTTACCTTACCTATAAAATGGGATAATAATAATGCCTACAAAAAATATTGTGTAGAAGAAATAATTTTATAAATCCATGTTGGTTTTCAGCCCAGTGTCTGACACACAGTAGGGCTCAATATTAGTATCAAGTAATAGTAAATGTTAATAGTATTTAATATTAAATAATACAATTTAAATATTTATAATATTTTTAATTTACAATATTAGTATTGAGTATAAATATTACATATTTAATAGTTACCCAGTGGGGTGGATGCCATTATTCCTCCCATTTTGTCAATGAGGAAGCCAAAAGCACAAGGAAATTAGGTGATTTGCCTGGGCAATTTGGCCCCAGCACCCACAGTTAGATCTATTATGCTATTTTGCCTCTCATGTGACAATCTTAGGAAATTTATACTGAAAATATTTGATAGTTTAAAGAAAATCTAAAGAAATCAATTGCCACAAGACATTGAGCGAATCAATTCATGGCATTTATTCGACTGGGAAGGTCCGTTTCCTCTACAAAACTAGGTCATTTCCTAGAAAAGAGAAAGAAGGGGGAGAGAGAGAATGACACATAAGAGAAAGAACCTGAGGGAGTCAGAAGAGACGCGAGAGCACAGGAGCAGGCCGGTAGTTAATAGGCAGAAGGGGAGGGGAAACTTGGAAGCAGCATTGAGAGAGAAAATTTTCACCTTTTTAGATGAGAGATAATCAGACAAAGTTTTCAAAAAGAAAACAGGTTTTCAAAAAGAAATACAGAAGAACTTGCACTGGAGATCAAAAAAGTAACCTTCATATAACTACCTTTTATTATATATTTATTACACACTCGCCCTTGGCTCCTTTCCAACTTACTTGGCTATAATAGTCTCTTAATGATAAAGAAGGAACAAATCTGGATCAATACCTGATATGGCATCTGGATCTTCTCCACATAGAAGCTTCTTAAGTTTCTTACAACCGGATCCAGTAAAGTAACTGGAGTCTGCATAAAAACAGGTATTTTCAAATATTTAATATGAATTTTTTTCTAGCCAGGAGTCCAACATAGAAAAACTCTCAATATTTTTGACCAACAAGTAGTGGAAGAGGGTTGCAGATGGGGAGAGGGGGCGGGTAGCAGAAGGCCTCTGAATTATAAAGGGTATAAATACTTGAAGTTTTTTTAGAATTCTTCAAATTCTATTTTCTTACTTTCATGTATGTACTTTAACTGAAAATAGGCTAACCAGTCCTTAGTGTGATGTTCTATAATAATGAAAATTATTTGCACTTCCATAATAACAGTGGTCTAAATAATCTTACACTGTAATTACGTGGTTCATATATAAATGGTTGCTTTAAAATACATTGAAACTTTATTCTCTTAAAAAAGATAAATATCCCTTTCCATTTTGGGTTACACAGAAGTAATCCCAGATTACTGTATGAATCTGGGCTAAATGACCCATCAGCCAGTATTGTTATACAGGGCATTCTGCACAGCTCTTTTATCCTGGACCTTGGGATACCTTTCCATTAGCTTCAAATGTATTGTCAATTTCCAGTCATGGAGCTGTCCCCATTAATTCTTTCTGTTATTCGGTAAAAATTTAGTGGATGATTGCTAAGTTCTAGGCTCTGTCCTAGATGATGAATAAACAGACCCAAGTTTCTGAAGTTAAAAAAGAAAAGAAAAGAAAAGTTTCTGAACTCATGAAACTTACATTCTCTTGGGAGAGAAAGACAATTTTAAAAAATCAGCAAACAATATAATTTCAGGCAGGGTTAAGTGCCATTAAGAAAGCATAAAACAGGGTAAGAGGTTAGAACGAAGAAGATGGGTTGCTATCTTGGGAATGCTTCTGTGTTTCTCAGAGGGTAACATTTTAAGCAAGAGGCCTTCACAGATGTGAAGGAATAAGCCATAAATTTTGGAAGAAAAATGTCCCAGACAGGCAGTAGACAGCATAGGTAAACCCTGTAACAGGGAAAAGCTTAACATGTTTGAAAGCCCCTATCATAGCCTCCCTGAAATACCCCATCCCATTTCCAGAAGCCCTCCCTCTGCTTCCTGAATCCTACCCCCACTTCCTCCTACCATATCTTTCGTGGTTTGTTACAAAATTTGAACCAGTGAGTTTCTCCATGACACTGCTAGTTCTGACAGGATAGAGAGGTAAAAAACGAAAAACTTCTTTCTAACTCCTCAGCCATAGGTAGGAAAAATAATTTATTTACCCGGAGGAGGAGGCAGGGTGAGAAAGAAGAATGGGCAGGAGTTAAGTGGTAAGGAAGAGGAGGGCAGAGGAAATGTTCATTTGTAAATTCCTAGTTGGAAGCTAGAGGCTCTTTTACATGTAAACCATACACATGAATTTTGGTTTAATGACTATAGAATTAAGGATTTATGTAAACTGGGCCCTAAGGTCCCTTTATTATTATTATTATTATTTTGATGAAAAACTAGATGCAGAATAACAACTGACTTAAAAATGGGCTTTTAGGGCACCTGGGTGGCTTAGTGGGTTAAAGCCTCTGCCTTCAGTTCAGGTCATGATCTCAGGGTCCTGCAATCAAGAGGCTCACATTGGTGGTGGTGGGGCGTCTCTGCTCATCAGGGAGCCTGCTTCCTCCTCTCTGTCTGCCTCTCTACCTACTTGTGATCTCTCTTTGTCAAATAAATAAATAAAATCTTTTAAAAAAATGGGCTTTTAGAATTAAAAATAGAGCTACCCTATGACCCTGCAATTGCACTACTGGGTACTTACCCTAAAGATACAGATGTAGTGAAAAGAAAGGCCATATGTACCCCAATGTTCATAGCAGCAATGGCCACAATCGCCATACTGTGGAAAGAGCCAAATAAATAAATAAAATCGTTTAAAAAAAAAAAGATTTTCTTTATTTGACAGAGAGAAACACAGTGAGAGAGGGAACACAAGCAGTGGGAGTGAGAGAGGGAGAAGCAGGCTTCCTGCCGAGCAGGGAGCCCGATGTGGGACTCGATCCCGGGTCTCCAGGATCATGACCTGAGCCGAAGGCAGTCGCTTAACCAACTGAGCCACCCAGGCGCCCCCAGAATATTTTTTAAAACCAATAAATTGAAGAGGCTTTAAGAGAAATTACACTAAAAATGCCACTGCCTGGTACTAAAATATAGAGTGCAGCTAAAAAAAAAGCAGTCTTTTTCTAAGATATTTCAAAATATATCAAGAATCTGACCCTATCTTACTAACTCTATTGCTACTCATCGGCTTCAAGTCACTATATCTCTTGCCCAGATTAGTATAAGAGCCTCCAAAAAGGTGTTTCCACTTCCACCCTTGCCCGTTTACAACCCATTTTCAACACAAAAGACGGGATTATCTTTATAAATCAGTTAAATCAGGCTACTGCTACTGTTCCCCTCAAACCCTCCAGTAATTCCCCATTTTATTCCAAGCAGAGACAAAGGTTCTCTCATGGCTTACAATAGTCCCCACTTCTCTGACCTCATCTTCTACTACTCTCCCCTCTGCTCACCACTTCTTGCTGTTCCTCAGCACCCATGCAGGCATCACCCCTAGGTCCTCTGCACAAGGAATCATTCTCTCTGCCCAAGACCACTATCGTACCCTCACAGCCATTTGGCTGATTCTCTCTCCCCACTTCCGGTCTTTGCTCAACTCTTACTTTCTTAGGGAGACCGATCTTGGCTACCCTACTACTGTAAGCTCCCACTCACCCTCCTCTCCCTAGCACCCCAAATCCCCTTAACCAGACCAGCTCTTTTCTCCTTTTTATTGCAAGCATTGCCTTCTATCAAACTATATGACTTGATGATTTATGATATGTATTTTTTATTGTCTGCTGTCCCTTGTTTGGATATAAAGTCCTCAAGGGCCTGCATGATTGTGTTTTGTATGCTGATGTATTCTAACCACCTGTAACAGCACCTGGCACATACTGATGCACCAAAATGGGTTGGAGAAATAAATCAATATGCTTGCAAATATTGACATTGTTTTAAGTCTGCTTCCTTCTTTTTAGTGGGTATGGGGAAACAGCATTCCTTCAATTTTGCACATTTACTGGTACTCAGTAAATTATTTATTAAGTGAATGATTTGCCTTTTTGCTGGACACAAATAGCTTAGTAATAAATGTACCCGGGGAAAATGCCAGAGATGCCTTGAAAAACTCAGAGTGATACTCCAGTAAAAACCAGACCAGTTGTTCTGCCCATACTTTTATTTATTTCTTTTTTAGGATTTTATTTATTTATTTGACACAGAGAGAGAGAGACAGCGAGAGAGGGAAAATAAGCAGGGGAAGTGGGAGAGGGAGAAGAAGGAGGATCATGACCTGAGCCAAAGGCAGACGCTTAACAACTGAGCCACCCAGGCATCCCCTGCCCATACTTTCAATAATGATCTCATTTTCAAAACTTCTTTGACTAGAGTTTTCAGGACCACTGTTTCGTTATCATACTGTAAACAGAAAGATTAACCTTAGCTTGAATGATTTTTTTTTTTAAAAAGACCAGAAAATTGTAAAAACCTTTATTGTAAATTTTTCACCTGTTTTTGTAACTTGTGGGTGTTAGGTTTTGATACAAGAGCCATAAAGGTAAGTAGCCCTCATAATTCTTCTCTAGTGTTGCGCAGTAGCAATCTTAGATACAGTTATGTTGCTTCAAGTGCTTCTTTTCATTTCTCATTTCCTGTAACATGGGTTATAAAAAAATGGAGATTGTAATACTCTGTAGTCAATTATAACACTATGATGCTGTATTTGGTTTGTGGGTTCTTTTTTACACTAAGATGCTTTTATGGTGAAATATTTCAAACACACAGGAAATTATTTTTATAATTCTATAGGCCAGGGGTGCCTGGGTGGCTCAGTCCATTCAGCGACTGACTCTTGGTTTCAGCTCATGGGTCATGATCTCATGGGTCATGGGACCAAGCCCTCTGCCCAGCTCCAGCTAGGTAAGAAGTCTGCTTGGGATTCTTTCCTTCTTCCTCTCTCTTCCCCTCTGCCCATTGCCCTCCCCCCCCACTTGCACATGTGCACACACATCCTCTCTCTCAAATAAAAAATGAATAAGTCTTTATGATTCTATATGCCAAACACCTGCATAATTACATCCAGCATTATCAAATAGTAATTTGTTTTTAACATGAAATTATATGCCTACCTACATAGCTAAAAAGGTTACATGATTTACGCCACTCAATTTTTATTTTAGTAAAAGATCTCCAAGTTAATACATCAAAAATTAATATTTCCAGATACCTCAGCTCTCTAATCCTATACTATATTCAAATATGTTTCTTATAATACCCTTATGATATAGTTACCGTAGATCTAATGTCCTATACTATGTTAGTTACAGTTGATAGTACAATTTACATGGCAGGTAACATTAGTGAAGTGAAAAAAGACTTCATGGAGTACTTTGACGCCACCGAAGAAAAATATTAGAACGTAATACTCGGTTTATTAACTGTTCTGCTATTTTTTTAAAGTAAGCTCTACGTCCAGTGTAGGGCTTGAACTCATGACCCTGAGATCAAGATTCATATGCACCACAGACTGAGTCAGCCAAGTGCCCCATGAAACTTTTAATTTTAGGGATGACTGGGTGGCACAGTCCATTAAGGGTCCAACTCTTGGTTTCAGCTCAGGACATGATCTCAGGGTCATGAAACAGAGCCTGCTGTCCCTCTCCATCTGTTCCTCCCCACATCCCTGCTCTCTTTCTCTATAATAAATAAAATCCTTTAAAATATCTTATTATACAAAATACCAATATTTAAATATCTTCTTTTACCTTAAAGTTCAGTAATTCCTGACTGAATGTCAGAATACTCATCAGTTAATAGGCAATCTCTCTCCTGATTATAGTATTTTACTCTGACATCAAACAGTGTCTTCTTGGGCACCTGGGTGGCTCAGTTGGTTAAGAGTCTGCCTTTGGCTCAGGTCATGATCACAGGGTCCTGGAAATGAGCCCCATGTTGGGCTTCCTGCTCAGCATGGAGCCTGCTTCTCCCTCTCCCACTCTCCCTGCTTGTGTTCCCTCTCTCGCTCTCTGTCAAATAAATAAATAAATAAAATATTTTTTAAAAAAGAACATCTTCTACATATACTCAATCTGTCTTTTCCATTTTGTACTAACTGCTGATTAACTGTAACTATAACTGGTCAGGGGAGTATCCAAACATTTAATTGTTGCATTAATAAACCAGTTGTCAACTTCAGAGGTAAAACAAAACAAAACAAATTAATAGTTAACATTTCCATTAACCACCTAAAAACTCTTTGATAAAATTTAATAAACTCTTGCTTATATTTAATCAAATCTAAAGAGACTGATTTTGAAAGAAGAATATGAATAGTACCCAAGGTTTTATACTTACAGTTCCTAGAAGCTGGTTTATTCAGGAGTGATAAATACTTGGAGAAAGCAGGGAAGGAGAAGAGAGCCCCATTCAGGTTATATGGTTCCCTGAACACCACCACAAATAAGGCTAATTTTATGCTAGGCTTATCTCATTAGATTGTAATGTTTTGTTCCATGAATATATCCCCTATTAGAAGATAGATTCTTTTAAGTCAGGGATAAACAAACTGGTATTAACTATGATGGTTATATTTTTTTACAGTCATAAAACAAATAATAAAACTTTGGAAAACAGAGTGACACAGGGAATGGATGATTGACAAATCATTAACTGAATTCATATGAATGAAACCACTCTGATTTCCAATGATCTTCTCACAGATCATAACTAGTGATTTTCTATGTTAGATCAAATGAGAATTCACAGTGATTAATTTATAAAACAGAGGTATTAGCTTATATGTATGGATATGTTCTTACAACTTAACATACCAGCAGCAAAATATGTGAAAGGATTTTTAGTTGTAAATTAATTAACAATAAAAATGATCACTTAAAGTGGTGCCTGGGTGGCTCAGTCAGTTAAAGGTCTGCTTTTGGCTCAGGTCATGATCCTAGGGTCCTGGGATCAAGCCCCTTATTGTCTCCTTGCTCAATGGAGAGCCTGCTTCTCCCTCTGTCTCTGCCTGCTGCTTCCCCTTGTGCTCTCTCTCTTTCTCTCAGATAAATAAATAAAATCTTAATAAATGATCACTTAGGTGAACATAAACTTGGAATAATCTCTTTGTCTACACGTTTGAGAGACTAAGATCCTTCTCTTAATTGAAGATTTTGTTTTAACAAGAGGATCCAAAATACTTTCCAAGAATGGAAGGTGAATCAGTCAAAAAACACATAGCAAATTCTTTTGTTTCTAAATATCTTTTGCAGCTTAGAAACAAAAGTAACCACTAGATTGATAAATAATACACACACATTCAACTGATATTATTAAATTCTTCCATATCTAAATAATATACAAGTTACCTTAATATGATACAATGCATAAATATAATGTTAGGATAATTTAAATTTATTAAATTACAAATTTTCTTTTCAAAATTAACCTTTAAATAGAAGTCAAAGTCATGAGCCATATTGGTTTTATTTTCTGCTAAGGTTGATTATAAAGTAATATGATCTAGCTTTTATTTATTTATCTATTCATTCATATTTTTCTTTTTTTAAAAAAGATTTTTTTTTAAAAGATTTTATATATTTATTTGACAGAGAGAGACACAGTGAGAGAGTGAACACAAGCAGGGGGAGTGAGAGAGGGAGAAGCAGGCTTCCTGCCAAGCAGGGACCCTGATGCCGAGCTCGATCCTGGGACTCTGGGATCATGACCTGAGCTGAAGACAGACGCTTAATGACTGAGCCACCCATGCACACTTCATTTATATTTTGCTTAAGTAGGCTGCATGCTCAAGATGGAGACAAAGCTTATGAATTATTGTACACATCTGAGAGAATATAAGATTACTAATTACAATTTTATTCAAGCAGTACAGAGAATTTCATTTCTTACTTTTAAATTAAAAGACAGTATGAGGTTAATCTTTACTTAGATTTTTGGTCATTCCTGTTAAGAGTTAATGAAATTTTTTATTATCCTAATCATGAGATCATAATTAATGTTTTGTTTTTCCTTTAAGTCAAACAAAATTATAAAAGTAATCGCTGTAGTAAATCTCTTGCAGAGTTCCCAACCTATGCATTAAATTTGGACCATTGCTATGACTTGTTTGGTTACAGAGTATTTTGAATAAAATCAACTTGTATAAAAATGACAGATTTCATGTAAAATTCTGCGTTTCAGGCTTCCCTGTAAAAAAAATCACAAGATCTCATAAAACACTGGGCTTGAATTCAAATGCCTGACCACAGGGAGTTGATGTGAATTATTGGATACTCTCTTTGGACTGGCGTGTCATTTCCAGTTAGCCACAACCCCTACCACTGTGCTGTACCCCAAACAATGTAGCAGGGTCTCAGTTACCATTTTCTTGATACTGTCCTGTTGGTTTTGCTCTAGTTTTCCCTACACATATTTATATCTCTTTGTTAAGTGGGAAAAGGAAAAATAGCCTGAGAGGGCCATACAGTTCAAGTAAAACAATGGTATATATATATATTTACATGTTCGATAGTTAAGTACTCCCTAGATCTCTGATCTGTCTGGCTCCTAAAGGTATCTCAGTTTGATACCTTTGAGTTAATGAACAAAAATAAATAAAGTTAACAATTTTTTTTTTAAGATTTTATTTATTTGACAGAGAGAAACACAGCCAGAGAGGGAACACAAGCAGGGGGAGTGAGAGAGGGAGAAGCAGGCCTCCCGCTGAGCAGGGAGCCCGATGTGGGACTTGATCCCCGGTCTCCGGGATCATGACCTGAGCCGAAGGCAGTCGCTTAACCAACTGAGCCACCCAGGCGCCCTAAAGTTAACAATCTTATAGTGAAGACTTGATATCATAAAGAGCATCTAATCAATTAGTTCATGTTTTTTAGTACCAAACTTTCGGCATGGCACTGAACAGGTGTGAGAAAAAGGTACATAAAAACTAGTGGACTTTCAGCAGCCGTACTCTAAATAAGGAGGCTAGGATAGCCACATATGAAATGGGCAAAGGCAACTTTTATGAAGTAACCGAGAAATACAAGTGGATATATTATAAATAAGTCTAAAACTAGAAAAAAGAATATTCTGCAAGAGCATCAAGGCAGAACATTAATTTATTCAACAAATATTTATTGAGACTTGTTTTGTGCTTGACACTGTTCTTGATGCCAGGGATATAATGGTAACCCAAACAGACAAAAATCCTTGCCTTAATGGAGCTTATATTCTAGGGGAGAGGGGTGGGAGGAAATAAACAAAGAAACAAACAAACAAGTGAAATATGTAGTGTGTTTGGTAGTGGTAAGTTCTATGGAAAGAAACTGAGCAGAAAAGAAGAGAAACAGTGCAAGATGGGGCAGTATTACAATTTAATCCTTTTTTTAAAAAAGATTTTATTTATTTGAGACAGAGAGACAGAGCATGAGCAGAAGCCACAGAGCGAGAGGGAGAAGCAGATTTCCTGATGAGCATGGAGCCCAATGTGGGACTTGATTCCAGTACCCTGAGATTATGACCTGAGCCAAAGGCAGACACTTAGCCAACTGAGCCACCCAGTCACCCCCGTATTACAATTTTAAACAAGATGTGAGGGAACTATCATTGGGAAGATGATATTTAAACAAGGATCTGACGGAGACAGAGTAGAGAAATGTGCATGTCTAGAACATAGTAACCCAAAGCAGAGATGAAAAACAGAATAGCTAGTCCTTTGTGGAGAAATCAAACTCAAGGTGGATATTTTTTTAAAGATTTATATATTTATTAGAGAGAGAGTGAGAGAGTGGGGGGAAGGGCTGACAGAGAGGGGGGACAAGCTGACTCCCCACAGAGCGCAGAGCCCAACATGGAGCTAGATCCCAGGACCCTGAAATCACCTGAGCTGAAATCAAGAGTTGGCTGCTTAACCAATTGAAGCACCCAGGCCCCCAAACTCAAGATGGATACATGGTGACACAGACCATCAGCATGGTCATCTTTATGGAGCACTCCATACTCAGTGATCATTGTACTGGGTGGAGGATACAAGAGGGGATAGATTCTACATTTGATGAATGTACAACCTATCCAGTATTTAGGATAGCTTATACACATACACACATATAAATGTGTATATATATATGTATATATGTATAGGATATATATAAAAAATATTTATTCAATGCGGAGACTGTACTTGCATCATTCATCCATTAAAAGTTTACACCTACCAACCATTAAGTACTGTGCCAATTAATGTGGATACAATGATGAACAAGAAAAAGACCGTCCCTAAGTACCTCACAGTTTAGTGGGAATAAAGACAAGTAAGTAAACAGGCAATTTCATTATGTGTGCAAATGTTTTTATAGGAGGAATACAGTGTGTTCAGTAGGATACAAACGTTGTTTGCATTGAGGAAACCTGTGTTCAATTGCTCTAGCTGATATGGACATTCCTGAGACCTACCCCATAGAGATGAGGAAGAGATTGTATTCTGCACCTGAACATTTCTAAAACAACACACATGTATTTTTGGAATATTAGTCACGATAAATAATAGTTAAAAATCAAGTAACTGTAAAAAGCAAACAAATCTCAGCAAATGTGGTTCACCTTAACTCTTCCTGCCAAACAAATGCAAATTTGCAATGAAGCCTGCAGTGATCACACTGCTTTACCACTGCTGGCAGAGTTCTCCACTCAAGTGAAGTAGTTTTTGTATAGTTTTTCTCAAAAATAGAGGAACTAATACTTCCACTTCTTGGATGAAATTTATATAAGTGTGTTGCTGATTGCATACCTTTAGCCAGCTTATTTATTTTAAGTAATTTCTACACCCAACATGGAGTTTGAACTTACAACGCCGAGTTAAAGAGTCATGTGCTTTATTTATTTATTTAGATTTTAAAAAATTTATTCATTTGAGAGAGAGAGAGAGAGCGCGAGAGAGAACATGAGTAGGGGAGGAGGTGAGAGGGAGAGAGAGAAGCAGACTCCCCACTGAGCAGGATGTGCAGTTGCAAGGGGGAGGCTCTATCCAAAGACCCCAGGATCATGACCTGAGCTGAGGGCAGATGCTTAACCAACTGAGCCACCCAGATACCCCAAGAATCACATGTTCTCATCAACAATAGTCAAATTTTGAAAGAGCCCAAACGTACATTGACCAATGAATGGATAAAGAAGAGGTGGTATATATATGCAATGAAAAATACTCAACCATCCAAAAGAATGAAATCTTGCCATTTGCAACAGGATGGATGGAGCTAGAGAGTATTATGTTAAGTGAAATGAGTCAGAGAAAGACAAATACCATATGATTTCACTCATATGTGAAATTTAAGAAACAAAACAGATGAACATAGGAGAAAGAGAAAAAAGAAATCATAAGAGAGACTTCTGGAGGGGATGTGTGTAAGGAATGGATTAAATGTGTGATGGATATTAAGGAGGGCACTTATCGTGATGAGCAGTGGGTGTTATATGTAAGTGTTGAAACACTAAATTCTTCTGTGAAACTTATATACTATATGTTAACTAACTAGAATTTAAATAAAAACTTGAAACATAAAAAAAGGGTTACATGCTCTACCAGCTGAGCCAGCCTGGACCTCTAACCAAACAGCCATGTTTTGCCAAATAAAAAGTGGCTTAAATTTTCTTGTTGGCCAGCTAAGTATTTAATTTTATAAAACCAGATAGTGTTATATTATTTTATTCCTAATTTTGTCTGTTAATATGTCTGATGGAGTCGTTTTGTGCTTGAGGATCACGGAAAAATAAGATTTCAGTGGATAACAACAATAGCAAAACCCCATTCATGCCTGACTTGTTAGAAATTGGAGAAACTTCCAAATGTACTTTCTCCAGAAAATTTTGGTTTGAACATTTTTCGTCCTTCCTTCCTTTCCTTTTCTTTCCTTACCTTTCCTTTCCTTTATTTCTTAGATTTTATTTATTTATTTGACAGAGAGAGACACAGCAAGAGAGGGAACACGAGCAGGAAGAGTGGGAGAGGGAGAAGCAGGCTTTCTGTTGAGCAGGGAGCCCCATGCAGGTCTTGATCCCAGGACTCTGGGATCATGACCTGAGCCCAAGGCTAACGCTTAAAGACAGTCACCCAGGCGTCCCTGAACATTTTTCTTCTAAGCAAGTGATTTTTTTTTTTTGGCATTAGAAACACAAAAGTTCTCTTTTGCAAACGTTTTTACAGAGACAAAGAACAACAAAAACCCAAACTACTAGATTTAAAAGGCTTTTAAAGATGAAGAGATTTCTTATTAAAACCTGTTGAAAACAATGTTTTTATTAGAAAGAACTAAAATAACTTTTGTGTTTCTCTATTCTGAGGCTGACACATTCAGTCGCAAGAAAGAGCAAACACACCAAATATATTGCACTCTTTCTCATTTTGTGAGTTAGCGACACCCTGCTGCAACAATAATGATAAAACACTAATAAGAGTATAGAAATCTAAGTCTGAATCTTGATGACATTAGTTAAATGTCGAAACTTGGCAAATTTATCTGATTTCTGTAAGTCTGTTTCCTTATCTAAAAAATTATCAGTCTAAACTAAAGCAGTGGTCCCCAGACTTGGCTGATTTTAGTTTTAATATAAAAACTCTCTTTTTTCTTTTTACAAAGTGTAATAGTTTATTCTTTTGTTTAAAGAATGTTTAAAATTTCTGGCTAAATACAATAGTATTAAATCTATATATATCCTTCTTAATTTCATCTAATATTTTCTGTTAATTCTATCACACATAAAAGAGTATATAAAAACATATGTACCACTTAAAGTATTTTGAGGGGTCTGGTGGCTCAGTTGGTTGAGCGTTTGATTCTTGGTTTGGGCTCAGGTTGTAATCTCAGGGTTGTGGGATTGAGTGGGCACTGCACTCAAGTGCCAGATCTGCTTGAGATTCTCGCCCTTTCCATCTGCCCTTTCCACCACTTGTTCTCTTACTCTCTCTAAAACAAAACCTTAAAAAAAAGTAAAGTGTTTGGGAGAAAGATATCAGGGAGGGAAGAGACTTAAAACCCCATCCTCCTCTGTAGAAAATTAATAGATGTACATAAACTGAAAGATCATGAGATGGAATTATAAGCATTTATTTAGAAATATGAGATACAAGTTGTAAATGGTTGTCTGCGGGCGGGGGGGGGGGAGATGAATGAGAAGAGAAGGGTAGGGAACTCCTAATTTTTGTTAATAAAACCTGTAGGACTATTTAAATGTTTCACATTCAATAATAAAAATATTTTAAAAAGTACATCAGAATGCCAGCTTTCCTTTTGTACTGTGCTTATGTATTTATTTCTCCTTCTGAGTCTCAGTTTCCCCAAGTATAAAATGAGAGTTTTAACCTTTATTTTACAGGCCTATTGTTGGATTATTAATAATACATACAAAAAGCATAACAGATTGCTTAGCAAGGGAAAGGCCCAATAACTGGGAACTACTTTGATTAGCATATTTACTGATAAATTACATCCATCTTTAGTTAGGAATTTCTAGAGGTACCCTATAACCTCAACGGGAAATGATGGGATAACTTTTTTTTTTTTTTATGTGTAGTAGATAAGAATCACTTTTGTCTGGCTCCTCTTCTTCTGAGTGTCCACAAGTCTTCCTCAAAGTTCTCTTCTAGTTCCACTTTTCTTCTTATTGCCCTTTCTTTGGGCACTTTGATTTCCCTTATCACACTTCTCCTAATTGTGTTATCTTTTGCTCCTCCAAGGTACAAATCATTCTTGTCTTGCTTCTGTAATGGTTTTACCAAATGCAGTAAAAGATGTAACGATTAATGAATTATGTATGTATCCCTCTTAACTGCCCTTGGTATGGGGCTCTTATTTGCACATTTAGTGGCATCATAAGGAGAAAACCACAAGCAGATGAAATAAATAGTAAAGAGAAGGAGGGCAACAGGTTGCTTAGTTTGTCCTGAAAGGCAAAGGGTAGGGAGATGTTTGGGAAGGATTTATACAATGGAAAAAAGATACGCTTGTAGAATATGGTTTACATCTTCTAGAAGATGGTCTTTTTTAAAAATAGTAAGGACTAGTAATGAATCTACATGTCTTTTTTCTGGTAGTATGGACTATGGCACTTCAGCTAATCTGATCATGGTCATTGTAAGAAAAAAATAAATGTTATTAAATCTATGTTGCCTCACCTGTCTTGTTTGATATAATCACTATGTAGAAGGAAACTCTAATAGAAGAATAGAGAATCAATACACCAAACACACTACTTTTATCATATTTGAAAAGTCAATTCTGGGAGACAGTAAAGAGATCGGTGGTTACCAGCAGTTACAGGGAAGGGAAAGATGAATAGATGAAGCAGAGGAGAATTTTAGAGCAATGAAACTATTCTGTATGATTCCATAATGGTGGATACATGTCATTGTACATTTGTCACAACCTTATATAACACAAAGAATGGACATTGATGTAAACTACAGGGTTTGGGTGACAATGATTGTGACAAATGTATCACTTTGGTACAGGACGTTGATATCTATGGGGGCAGGGGATATATGGGGACTCTAATTTCTGCTCAATTTTTTTGTGAACCTAAAACTGTTCTAAAAAATAAAGTAATTAAAAAAATCAGTTCTTCCTTACAAAGTTCTGGAAAAAATAATGAACACTGAAATTACCTTCTTTTGAAAGTGAGAGAATAATTCTGTCAAGTATGATATTTGGAGGTAAAGCCAAATATTCCCACTTATTGTATGAACAGGTTCCTTTATTCTTTCCTCACCAATCTCTTGTACTAAAGGATTTGAAATTGTTCCATCTCCTGTTAAGAAATAATATGTGGGGCGCCTGGGTGGCTCAGTGGGTTGAAGCCTCTGCCTTTGGCTTGGGTCGCGATCCCAGGGTCCTGGCATCGAGGCCCATGTCGGGCTCTCTGCTCAGCAGGGAGCCTGTTTCCTTTCCTCTGCTCTCTCTGCCTACTTGTGGTCTCTCTGTGTCAAATAAATAAATAAAATCTTTAAAAAAAAGAAATAATATGCGGGCTTTTATATTCTATTATATTCTATTACAGATAATATATTATATGTGGGATCAAAATTTCAAATATATATTTTAACTTATTAAAATTTATTTAGACATTCCCTATTTCCACAAAGGATTTCAGGGAACTTACAATAAAAAACACAAGTAATAAATTAATTAGATTATAGAATGTCACCAAAAGAGGACAAATTAGGATTGTAAATAAATAAAATATGTTAATTCTAAAGTTAACATGATTACTATGATGTAATAGAAAATTTTTACTCTGAGTTTCCAGATAACCTTGGCTTTTTTTACTTTGACTAGGTCATTTTTCCAAATTATAAAGCATATAACTCATGAAAGAAGATACAGATTTTCCTTGTATAAATTTTGAAAAAATTATGTGATAATGTCTTCCATAGCGGGTTTAGAGCAAACACAGACATGGATTCATTTTCACGTGGTTTTTATTGGCTTCTGAATAAAACTGAAAGTATAACATGAGCTCAATGAAGTCAGTTCTATCACAGTCTAAACACAATATATTTAAGTATATTGGCTAATACTAACTTTAAAGATTTCTTTGGGAGCGCTTGGGTGGCTCAGTTGGTTGGGCGACTGCCTTTGGTTCAGGTCATGATCCAGGAGTTCCAAGGATTGAGCCCCACATCGGGCTCCCTGCTCGGTGGGAAGCCTGCTTCTCCCTCTCCCACTCCTCCTGCTTGTGGTCCCTCTCTGGCTATGTTTCTCTCTGTCAAATAAATAAATAAAATCTTAAAAAAAAAAAGATTCCTTTGCTTTTCTTTCATTAGTTAACAGACTCCCAGAACCTTTTCTTCTTTTGCAAAAAATATATATGATTAATTACCTAGAAACCTGTAGAGACTACTGTTTGAATCTTCAAATTCTAATTCCTTTTCATTTTTCAATAGCTTAATTCCTACTGGTTCAAATACTTTATGATTCATTAGAACAAAGTGCAAAGTGCAAAGACAAACTCTTTTAAGAAGAGAGGTGTCATTATACTACTTAGGCACATATTTTGTGTAAGATGACTTAATAATACATCAGCAGCAACAGAACCAGTAAAACAGTGTCTGTATGTTCATAAATGATGTCTTCTTTGTATTTCCACTTGAGTATGAATGGAGTGAATAATACCATCCTAAAGGTGAGTAGATCAAAAAGGACCAGAGCATCCTGAAAAGAAAAAAATTAGACATATTTCTTACAAATTTAGGTTACACAAAATATGTTTCCCAGTTTTGACAACCTTATGCTTTTATATGGCATATCTGCTACCAGGATCTCTTTTCTTTTCCTCCCATTTTACATAAACCATAATCTATTTACTAAGACTGCACCATGTTTGTCTGCCAGTAAAAATGGACTAAACCCAGGAACTTACTTCACTGATATGAAATATATTATTGTGTGAATTTATATACCCTTAGTGTTACATGATTAATTGCTACTACACTTAATCTTAAAGAATATTATTTTAGGGCATATTTAAAAGGAATGCATACACACATCAGAGTCTTGATTATTAGAGCTGTGGCTTCATGAGGCTCTTTGCTTTTTCTTTATTCTTTTTTTTTTTTTTTTAAGATTTTATTTATTTGACAGAGAGAAACACAGCCAGAGAGGGAATACAAACAGGGGGAGTGAGAGAGGGAGAAGCAGGCTTCCTGCCGAGCAGGGAGCCCCATGTGGAACTCTATCCTGGGTCTCCGGGATCATGACCTGAGCCAAAGGCAGTCGCTTAACCAACTGAGCCACCCAGGTGCCCCATGCTTTTTCTTTATTCTTTTTGCCTTTCTTGATCAATGGCAAATCTTCATGAAATAGATCTAGGGCAAGGAGCTGAACAAAACTAATCAATTTATCTGCCATTTGTTCTATAAGAAGTTTGTAAGGAATAATGAAAACCTGAACAGTAAACCTACAGTACATTTCTATAAATTATGCCACAGCCTTCCGTGGAATATTAAACAGTCAATTTGGAAGAATGAGATTTATAGCATGAAAGGATTTCATTAAGTAGGAAAAACAAAATAAAAATAAAAAGCAAGTAAAAAACATGTATACTATCATCTTAGTTATGTAAAAATGAATTCCTGAATTACACACAAATATATGTAAATAAATAGAAAAGTCTAGAAGGCTAATCTTCAAACAATTAAACTTTGTGTTCACTTTTTATTATATATATTTGTGAACTTTTAAATAATATACATATATACTTTTTCAATTAATTGGAGATAGTAGATTTTCATTGAGATATATATAATTTACATACCACAAGTTCACCTTTGTTTTTTAAATTTATTTTTAAATTATTTCTTTTAAAGATTTTATTTATTTATTTGAGAGAGAGAGGGAAAGGGAGTGAGAGAAAAAGCATGACCAGCGGCGAGAGGGAGAAGCAGGCTCCCCAGTGAGCAAGGAACCCGACGAGGGACTGGATCCCAGGACCTTGGGATCATGATCTGAGCTGAAGGCAGCCGCTTAGCCAACTGAGCAACCGAGGGGTCCCTATTTTTAAACGATTATTTTTTTTTGTAGACTCTATGCCCAAGGTGAGGTGTGTGAACTCACGACCCCCATGATCAAGAGTCATCTGCTCTAACAACTAGGCACCCTGGAATTCAACCTTTTCAAATGTAGAATTCAACGTTTTTTTAGCACATTCAAACTTGTGCAACCATCACTATTATTTAATTCAGATCACTTTATCACTTCAAAAAGAAACCCATACATTAGCAGTTACTCCCCATTTCTTCTCTACCTCAGTGAATTTTTAATTAAACAATTATAAGAATAAGGGAATAAGTTGAAAAATCTAGGGTGGTCTTTTGTTAGAATCCAAGAATTTAAGCTCTCTCCTCCTTTAGAAATAGGATGCCCAACTTTACATAATAGTCTGATGTTTATGACAAAATGACAGAAATAAAAACCCCATCACCTTCAAATGTCTTTTGTAACAGACTGTCCATCTGTTTATCCTTGAAATAGTAGCCCAAGACCCTGAGGATAGTGCAGGGACAGGAGTAAGGGGTAGAGAGTGAGGAGTGAAAGCGAGGACTAAGATGGGCGAAGGAGTGATGATGGGTGAGTAGATAAGAGGGTAGGGTGGAGTGGGGTGGAAAAGGCTAGGAATCTATGAACGGTGCAGACAAGGGTATAACCATCTGTCTCCCTAACCTTCATTAAACAAGTGGGCTCGGTTAAAGTCATAATTCCCAGGCTTGTCACCTTGTACTTTAACACTTTGCTGTTCTAAATGTAGCCTGCTGACCTGTAGTAGTGCTGGTGTCATCTGGGCACTTAATTAGAAATGCAGAGTATCAGACCCTATTCCTGAATCTAAACGGCATTTTAACAAAGTCCTTAGATGATTTCTGTGCATATTAAAGTTTGTGAAGCATTACTTTCCTGGACACCCCAGGGAGACTAGCTCGGAAAAAGCATAGTGATTCTTCACCCAGGACCAGAGAGGGCAGGTGAGCTGGGAAAGGGGCGGCCCTCAGGAGCCAGTTCCAAACCACCCGCTCCTCTCAGCTCCCCTCCCTTCAATACGCATTTGGTTAGGAGCTATAGGGTTCTCTGTCCTTTTTTTCCGGCAGAAGGTACCGTTAGGGCTCACAAAACTCAGCCCGCTCCGTGCTGGCCCGGGAAGCCCGCTCCAGCTGCCAAGCCTACCAAACCGCAGGGTCAAAAGAACCGCCGTCAACTCGTGCTCCGGCTCCTCCCCCGGTTTGTAACCCGCCCCCGAGTGCCAGGTTGGAGCGGGACCTAGGCTCCCTGGGCCCTACCCCTTCCGAACCTGCCGGAAGTGACGTCATGCACCGGCTGGCCGGTCTTTCGGTCTTCTTCCCCCTCCCGTACTCTTCTTCCCCAGTCCCTCCCCTCCCCTCCCCTTTCCCTCCCCCGGCTCCTGCCTTTGAGGCCGCACGGTTGGAGGAGGCTGTGGAGTAAGCCGGCGACTGCGGCCAGGCTCTGAGGCTTGAACAGGAGCAGCTAGGAAACGTTTGGGGAGGGGCGGGGGAAACAAGCCGCAGCACCGCCCCTCCCGGGAAAGAGGGGAAGGTGAGTGACCGCCCGTGGGCACCGGGCGATCTCCTTCACCTGCCACACTCCCTCATAGACTCTTAAGGATAGGGAGGAGGGAATGGGGAAGGACCCGCACCCTGGCTAGGCCTTACCAAGGGCCTTAGAGCTGGTGACTGTTGCCTGGTGACAGGTCTGCGGGCTGCGGGCCGCGACGGTGGGGGCCGGCGCGAAGCCGGGCTGGGGGAGCGACGAGCTCCGGGGAGCAGGTCCGAGAGGCCCAGTCCCCCGAAGAGGCCTGGAGGCGACGGAAGACCAGGGCCGGAGTCATCTGCGGGAGGGAGCCCCTCTCGGGCCCTGGAGCTCGGATTTCCGCGGTGGAGATCTTGGTTCCCTTTTGGGAAATTGGACACTACTCCGCCACTGGGTGAGACAGCTCCAGTCAATTCTGAGGTCTGCACCTGATTACGTGGGTTACCGAACAGCGCCTTACCGCCGGGCGTCCTTTTCAGACAGTAGCTATAGTTTTGGAACGGAAGGTTATTGTGTGAGGTGGGTGGGGCAGGTGTTTTCTGAAGACTAACACCCCCCCTCGGTGGCTCCTGCGCTCTTGTTTTTCTAAGCGGGAGAGAAAGGGTGGAGGAAGCTTTAGACCGATAAAGCTTGCAAAAGCTTGCAAAACTTCTTGGGATCCGACTGAATACATACTAATACACTAATACACTAATTAAAGAGACCAGTACTGTCACGTCAACCCCTATAACAATTTCCAGTGAGACTGGACTTGAGCGGCTTAAAAGTGCCAAGTCAGTAGTGACTTAAAATTGCAGGTGCAGACTAATATTTTGTAGATCAAATTTAGGCATTTGTATGATGACTACTACTACTTCTTCGTCTTCGTCTTCTTTCTTTTTTACAAATTGGATTCTGTGAATAATAAGTTTTCTAAGTAGCGTTCCCACCTCTGCCCATTCTGGAAAATTAACATAGTTTAAGGAGAATGCTCCAAACCTGCCTGTCAATTTAAAACCGGATCCTGTTCGGTACTGGCTTGGAAGTCAGGTACTTAAAGCTTCCTTCTAGACTTTGCAGGCTTTTTTTTTTTTTTTTTTTTTTTTTTTTTTTTTTTTTTTTTTTTTGGTTCAGCTTTTTGTCTTATTCTTAAATATTAATGTTAAACCCTGAAAATGGTTTATTAGCTGAGTGTATAAGTAGAATTTTTGAGATAATATTAAATTAGTCACAAAAGACGCTTTTGAAGGATTGTGTAAAGAAAGGAACCAAATGAAAAGTAAGAACATTCATTCTGTTCAGATCAACTTTACACACATGCCAGAACCTATTCTTCTGTTTCTGAGATCCAGAAATACCCAATAAAAACAGATACATTGTAATTCTATACAATAGAATACTTCTGAAAAATTCAATCCAATAATTGGGAATAACTGCTCTACTCACGTTTAAAATTCATTATTTCTCCCTCTCCCATAGGTCTTCTTATTGTGTTTAACTCAAGTGACTAGCTTCATCATCTCTTTCTATAGGAGTAGAAGTGTGACATCTTCTTGTCTTGCATGGCTCATATTAATCTTTCTTGATGTTTATTAATTTGGCCTCTTGGTTATATCTACTCCTCATTTTCACTACTAGTACTCTAGTTCCAACCATCATCATCTGTCATCCGAAGTATAACCAGCTTCCTAATTATGGCCTACTTGAATTTTTGTGGCCAGATCTGTAGTTTTCCACACCAGATTGACTGACTTACTCAAAATGCAGACCTAATCACATTGTCTTCATGTGTAAAGCCCTTACAGTGATTTTTATTTTTTATTTTTTAATTTTTTTTGATTTTTATTGTTTTTAAGAGAAACATTTTTAGCAACCTGTTTGTGTCCCTGGTTAGCTTTCCAACCTCATCTCCACATTGTGTTCTGGCATTCCTTTTTCCCCTAGTCACTCTTTCTGCTTCAAGTCCATAGCTTTTGGCTGTGATACTTCCTCTACCTGGAAATGCACTTCTTTTCCTTTTCATCTAGTTACTAAGGCCTAGTCAGCTCAGTTCGGGGAAGCCTTTCCAGATAGGACAGATTCCCATAATTATGTTCCCATGACACCATTGCAGAGTTCCCATATTTATTAATACTTAATAAATTAATGAGATATTTCTCATGTGATACCATGTGAGTGCTAAGTAAATGTTAAATTTAATAATGAATTTGTTCAGTGCTTACTAACTGTGCTAGGAATTATATTAAGCATTTTATGCGTCATATAGTCCTCCGAACAGCCACTTGATATATTTAGGTGGCATATCCCACTTCTAATGGATTAGAAATAGTGTTAGGGAGGTAGTTGGTGATCCCAGTGCTAGTAAGTATTAGAACAGGCATTTGAACTCAGGTTTCCTTGCCACTGCAGATCATGTGCTTAATCACATAACATTTAATTCTCACATCAGAACACCTGGGGAGCTGCTCAAAATACAAATGCCCTGACTGCTTTTTATAGATTCTGATTCCAAAGGTTTGAGATAGTAGGTAGGCATCTATGTGATTAACGAGTTAGCCAGTCATTTGGATGTTATTAGATGTATTTAGATGTTCATCAGTGTTTGAAAATCATTGCCTTAGACAATTTTCACACATTTTACTTGACTGTATTTCAGATTTTGTATGTTCTTAAAGCAAGGAGGAACTGTAGACCTAAGAAAATGAGCTAGTGGTCAGTCTAATTTCTCATTCAGTTATTCCTTCTCCAGCTGAAGGGGCTGAATAGTGAGATGCTGCCCCAATGCTGCTAATTTTTGAAACTATTGTAATTTTAAGAAACTGACTGAGTTCCTATAGTAAAAACCAGACTAAGTACGTGGGCTTGAAGTGCCTTCAAAAGAATTGGATGTGATCTCTTCTCAGATCTTCTTGTTCCAGATTACTGGTTTGATATTTGAGCATATATTGCCTTAAAATTTCTCATATATTTTTAAGTCTTATGGTAGAGTGGTCTTAAGTTTGTAAATAGTGGTGGAATGTTTTACTTCTTGTTTTTCCTACTGCACATAGTATGGTGCTTTCCACGTAGTAGGTAACGAATAATTTATTGAACACATGTGTGCATCACTTTTCGTTCCTAAGGCTCTTTAGTGTTTTATGTTTTTCTTAAACCGGTTTGTCTCCTATATATAGTAATCTGTTCTAGCTCAACTGATAATTATTAGATACTTTTTGTAGTTGTAAAGAGAATGATTGTACTCAGCTGGTGTAATCTTTGTTTTCTGAATAAGATTAAGCATGATGGAAAGGCCAAAGAATACTGTTAACCATTTTTTTTTGACAACTGTATCTTTTTAAAGCTAATATAATCTGAAGTGCTATCACAAGAGAAAAAATGTATTCCAAGAATGTTTCTCAGAATCATCTGACTTTAGACATAAATAGATAAGCACTACATATGGGTACGACAGTTTCCCTAAATTTTATGAATCACTTTACCAAAAGTGTTTGTGTCATGTTAATGTAATTCTTATTTTGAATCACAAAATTCCATTTTATGAATACCTAGCTATATAAATCACTGTATAGGTGTTATTCTTTTATTTTCAGGCACTTACATAGAAAGAAATCTCAGACATTTTTGCCTCTTTACGGAATAAAACAAATTTTTGAATTCATTGGTATTTATCTGTATTGTTCATTAGTGGTCAGTGTGTATTATTTTGTGCTTATTAAAAGACTAGTTTCTGCTAGGTGCCATGAGACTAACAAGTACTAAACATAATTTCATTATAGTTGTAATTATAGTAATTATAGTCACTATTTTATTTGCATTACAGTATTTCCACAATACATAAATGCATATAACTACTGTAACTATTTGCATTACAATATTTCCATAACAAATACATAAATGCAAGCTAATTCTACTTTTTAATATTTTATTCTTGGGGAAGTAGGTAAGAGACTCTGCAGTTGTGTTACTTGAAAATGCAGGATTTTTTTTTTTTTTTAGTACAAATCTAATTTTACCAACTCTATTCCTGCTATCTCTAGAGTTTTTGAGTAGGCAGAACTGAAGGAATAGCCAATTCCTTTCAGCTACCTGCCATCAGGTGCTGCAGTAATCAACCCACCGTCTGGCAGGTGCATGTAAAATCTAGTATTGCATCAGATTTACCTTCTTCTTCTTCTTCTTCTTCTTCTTTTTTTTTTTTTTAAGATTTTATTTATTTGACAGAGAGAAACACAGCCAGAGGGGGAACACAAGCAGGGGGAGTGAGAGAGGGAGAAGCAGGCTTCCCGCTGAGCAGGGAGCCTGATGTGGGACTCCATCCCGGGTCTCCGGGATCATGACCTGAGCCAAAGGTAGTCACTTAACCAACTGAGCCACCCAGGCGCCCCTCAGATTTACCTTCTGGTTCTATCAAAAACCAAGTGATGGCTGAGCCAGATGGAATAGAGATATAGTCTGGGAATCATAATTAAGTTCCCCCAAATCTTATTTTGCTGATATTTAGGAGGGAAAGATGATTGAATTTGAAGTGAATTCTGCTAAGTGGTGTACAAGGGGAAGTAGCTTATATGAATGGACATTTCTGTCATTTATAACTTTGTCTTCGGAAAAGATGGGTTTTTTTTCTTCAATAATCAAGTGAAAATTTGAAAAGCTGTCATTTTAAGAAAAGATACTTGGACTCTATCTTTCTTATATGTCAAAGAGATACTGCTAATAATTCAAAATCTCATTTAAGTTCGGGTCTTCTTTTAAAAGTTCTTTCAGTTATCTGTCTTTAGCCTTCTGTTATTCTCATGGTATTCTTGGGTCCCGCTGGCAAACCTTTTTCAAGATTACAGCCTTAACTGTTGTACTGCTTATAAGCTCATGGTACCCAAAGTTTTGTCTTCAATCAAGACTTTTTTTTCCTAAGTTTTTGGCCTGAATATCTGAAAACCTACTAGATGTATCTCCATGTGAATGTCATTCAGGCATCTCAACTTCAACATGTTCAAAATTGAATTATTCCTCTTACAAAACCAAGAGCTATCTCCACAAAATATATTAAAAAAAAAAAAGAGTTATCTCTTATTATTCCTGCTTGGGTAAAATGGCTTCACCTTCCACCTAGACTCTGAAATGGGAGACCTGATTGGATTCCTAGTTTTGTTTCTGTCCTTTATCTAACGGGTCACTAAGTTCTCTTATTTGTAACTCGTACTTGTTTCTTACTTTTTCCTTTCTTTTCCTTCCTTACTATTACCTCACTTGAACAACCTGTCTTAAAATTTGTTTACAATTTGACATATAGTACATACAAGTACATAGCAAAGTTTAATATGTAATTATGAAATAAATATCCACGTCACACCTTTGAAATACCCTCTCTTCTCACTGTCTCTTCCCTGTCTTCCCTGTCTCTGTTTCCAAGTGTCCTTTCCTTTGTCTTCTTGCTTTGTATACATTTTTAATTATATCTGTATATCATCCCTGAACTACATATTGATGTTCTCTTCAGTCTTGCCATAGTCCCTGCTTCCACTCTTGGTATATCTCTCTTTCATCTCTTTTTTAAAAAAAAAAAATTTATTTTACTTTATTTTTTCCCATAACCCAGCAACCCGATATACCTTTCATTCTTTTTGATAGAGTGATTGATCTTACTCATGCTTGAAACCCTTCTGTGGGTTATGGCTTGATTGCTTAGTACTGATTGCTCTTGGTGATCGGGCTATTCTGTTTCTTTTGACGTATATTTCCCTATTTCCTCCAGTTTTTTTTTTGCACTGCTTTGTTTTTACTTTGTTTTACTTCTATATTTCTCTCATTCTTTGTCCAGTTCATTCCTGTTCACTTTCAGAGACATCTCTAGCATTACTGTTTTGTTAAAACCTTCTTTCTTCTGTTCCTGTTTTTTTTTTTTTTCTTGTTGTTGTTGTTCCTATAAGACTTTATGTATATTTTGTAGATTTTATCACTGTGGGCTAATGCTATGGTTGGTTTATTTCTTTGTCGCTTGCCCCTTTGATGGTAAGATCTTTCATGGCTTATTTTTCTTTCTTTCTCCCACAGTTTCTTATATAGTATCAGGTACACAGTGAGTACTCAATAAATATTAAATAATTTACTAGGTGAATTTCCATGTCTATGCCTACCATGTGTTTGCTACTCTAGGCTCTGATGGATGATGAATGAACTTCTCAAATTTGAATATAACCTCTGAAAGTATCCTTTGCTTTCATACTGAGCTATTTGTAGTTCTTAAGTCACATCATGGTCTTTTTCTCCTACTGTAGCATGGCATGTATCTCTCTGTTAATTTCTGTAAATCTTTGAGGGTCTGAGTCCACTGGCTACAGATTAAGTCCCTAAAGAGCAGAAGTGTTTCCATTTATATCTGTATTTCCAAGGTATAACTAGTGCATGGCATATAATATGTAGCTACTCCAGCAGAATTAGAGGAATGGATATGTAGGTTTTAAATAAGTTTTTTTTTTTTTAAGATTTTATTTATTTGACAGCAAGAAACACAGCTAGAGAGGGAACACAAGCAGCGGGAGTGAGAAAGGGAGAAGCAGGCTTCCCGCCGAGCAGGGAGCCCGATGTAGGGCTCGATCCCGGGTCTCCGGGATCATGACCTGAGCTGAAGGCAGTCGCTTAACCAACTGAGCCACTCAGGTGCCCCTTAAATAAGGTTTTTATGTCCCTTTATCGCCCCCATCAAAATCAGCAGCAGATGTTCATAGAGAACAACTTGGCATAGCAATAAATATTTTCACAATGCCAATAGCAACACTTTCTAACTGCTCACAGAAATGCAGTATTAAGTTAAAAAGGGAAAGAGAGTCTCTATTTCTGTTTACAGAGAGTTAAAATCTTTCATAGAAGAAAGTAGGTCATATTTACATGAACATAATTTAATTAACAGAGAAAACTGGATACAAACTAGTGCTGTCTTAGTCCAGTGGTCTTCCAAATATTTTTGCTTGTATGTTCTCTAAATAATTTTGAAGAACAATGTACTCCTTTGCATGTTTTTAAGTAGATGGTATGTGAAATTTTTCATCAAGAGGTTGATCTTAGATTAGATCAAAGAATCTAATTTCTGTGTTGCATATTGTGATTATATTTTACTTTTACCAAAACTTGGGAGTTTTTGCTTATTGATTGAAATTTACGTGCTCTTTTTTTTTTTTTTTAAACTTGTTCTTATACATCCGTATGACAGCCATCGTATTTCTTAATTGTAATTCTATGATCGACAAGGCATGGGGTCTTGCTGTTAATATCTGGCCTGGAAGAAATAAAGCACAGACTCTTTCAGTACTTTCTTCCAAATTTCTTTTTGCTTTATTCTTTTTTTTTTTTTAAGGTTTTATTTATTTATATGACACAGAGAGAGGACCAAAGAACACAAATGGGGGAGTGGAAAGCAGAGGGAGAAGCAGGCTCCCTGCTAAGGAAGGAGCTGAATAGGGGGTTTGATCCCAGGATCCTGGGTTTGTGACCTGGGCATCAGGCAGACAACTGACTGAGCCACTCAGAGCATTCTTGAATTGCATTTCCTCCATTCAAAGTTTTTTATATCCAGGGAAATGCCATGTAATAAGATTGTGATGGCTGAGAAAAATACTTTTCTTAGGTCAACTGGGAAAAAAATTATGAGGAAAGAGTTGGTTAAGGAAGATTTGTAGGACACAGACTTTGTCAGACGAATCAGTGTTAGGAAAGAATAAACATGGAAGTGGAAGATTTGAAGAGTGAGAGGGTTTTAGACCGCTTTTGTACTATGGACCCTTCACAATCTAGTGGAGTCTGTGGACCCCTTCTCATAGAGTAATATTTTTAGGAATCAGCTTGTCAATTTCTATAAAAGTATCTGGGATTCTGATTGGATTGTATTGAGTCCATAGATCAGTGGGGGAAATTGATATCTTAACAATATTGAGTCTTCCATTTTATAAACATACTCTTTCCTTTTAAGTCTTTATCATTTTTCTCAGCAATCTTTTGTTGTTTTCATTGTACAAGTCTTACATATCTTGTTAAATTTATCTATAGGTATTTCATTTCCTTGAAATGGTATTTTTGAAATTTCAGTGTTTGTTTCTAGTATATCAAAATAGTCATTTTTTAAATGTTCTGTTCTTATATTCTATAATGCTAAACTCATACTAGTTCTAGTAGTTTTTTTTGTATATTCCTTCTGCCTTTCTGTGTGTGTGATGTGAATACCTTTTAATTTTGTTTTCTTAATTGCTTTGGCTAGGACCACCATTAGAATATTAAATTAAAATGGTAAAAGTAGATATTTTTACTTTGTTCCCAAACATAAGGAAAAGTTGATCAATTTTAAAAAATTTTAAATATAAATATAACATTAGCTTTAGGTATTCTAAGATTCCATTGATCAGGTTGAGGAAGTTCTTCTCTTCCCTTCCCTCTTTATTCCTTTATTCCTTCCCTTCCTCCCCTCCCTCCCTTCCCTCCCTCTTTCTTCCTCCCTCCCTCCTTCATTTTCCCCTTCCTTCCTTCCTTCCTTCCTTCCTTCCTTCCTTCCTTCCTTCCTTCCTTCCTTCCTTCCTTCCTTCCTTCCCTCCTTCCCTGTAGGCTCCATGCCCAATGTGGGGCTTGAACTCACAGACTCAGATTAAGAGTCACATGCTCGATGGACTGAACCAGCCAGGTGCCATGAAGAAGTTTCTTTCTGTTCTTAGTTTGCTGAGAGGTTTTTTTTTTTTTTTTAAGATTTTATTTATATGACAGAGAGAAACACAGCCAGAGAGGGAACACAAGCAGGGGGAGTGAGAGAAGGAGAAGCAGGCTTCCCGCCGAGCAGGGAGCCCGATGTGGGGCTCGATCCCGGGTCTCCCGGATCATGACCTGAGCCGAAGGCAGTCGCTTAACCAACTGAGCCACCCAGGCGCCCCTTGCTGAGAGTTTTTATTGTGAATGGGTATTGAATTTTGTCAACATTTTTTTCTGCTCTGTTGAGATGATTGTATGTCCTTCCTTCATGGTTCAGTTAATATGGCGAATTGCATGAATTTGAGTGTGAAATTAACTTTGCATTCCTGAGATAAATCCTTGTTGGTCATTGGGTTGGATTTATTGGACTTAATGTAGTAGTATTTTGTTAAGGATTTTTTACATGTTGATGAAGGAGATTGCATTTTTCTTTTGTGTTGTTTGTTGTTGGTGTCAGGGCAATACTGACTATATAACATGACAGAGAAAGTGTTCTCTTATGTTCTGGAAAAGCTTGTACAGTCCTGGTTATTATTTCTTCCTTAAATGTTTGATAGAATTCAACAGTGAAGCCATTTGAACCTGGAGTTTATTTTGTGGTAAAGGTTGTAATTATGAATTGGATTTCTTTTTTTACAGGACTTTTCTGATTTTCTCTTCCTTCTTGAGTGAATTTTGGTAGTTTTGGCTTTCAAAGATTTTTTCCATTTCATTCAAGTTGTTGAATTAATTGACATAAAATCATTTATAGTATACCTTATTGTTTAAAAATCTATGGGATTTAAGTAGGATTAAAATCTGTAGGGTTTCCTCTATTTCTGATATTGACCATTTGTGTTCTTTAAATTTTTCCTTATTTTGGCTAGAGGCTTATATTTTAAGAAGAATACAGTTTTTGGGGCACTGGGTGGTTCAGTGGGTTAATAAGCCTCTGCCTTTGGCTCAGGTCATGATCACAGGGTCCTGGGATCCAGGCTGCATCAGGCCCTCTGCTCAGCAGGGAGCCTGCTTCCTCCTCTCTCTGCCTGCCTCTCTGTCTACTTGTGATCTCTCTCTCTGTCAAATAAATAAAATCTTAAAAAAAAAAATCTCTTAAAAAAAAAATACAGGGCCCCTGGCTGGCTCAGTGGGTTAAAGCCTCTGCTTTTGGCTCAGGTCATGATCTCAGGGTCCTGGGATAAAGCAACGCATCGCATCGGGAGCTCTGCTCAGCGGGGAACCCGCTTCCTCCTCTCTCTGTCTGTCTCTCTTCCTACTTGTAATCTGTTTCTCTGTCAAACAAATAAATAAGGTATTAAAAAAAGTGGTAATTAAAAAAAATACAGTTTTTGGCATCATTGACTTTTCTTTTTCATTTCTCTACTAGAGCATTATAGTAAATTCAGTATGTTTCATTGAGTTCTACTCTTATTTACTTTTTTCTACTTATTTTGCATTTAATTTTCTTTTTTTTTCTTCCTAGCTTCCTAAGATGGAAGGTGAGACCACTGATATTGGCATTTCCCCCCTCATGTATATGTATATGTATATGTATATGTATATGTATATGTATATGTATATGTATATATACACACATATTACAAATATTTAAAGCTGTACAGTTTCCACTAAACCCTGCTTTACCTACATCTCACAGATATTTCATTTTCAGTCACCTCAAAGTATTTAACATTTTTCTGTGATTTAGTTATTTTAGCCATTGGTTTACTGAGAAGTGTTTTAATTTCAAATGTTTGCGTTTTTTTTTCCTATGTATTTCTCTGTTACTGATTTCTAGTTTAATTTCATTGTGGTCAAAGAATATGTTTTATGTTTCAGTAGTTTTAAATATTTTGAGATTTGTTTTATGGCCCAGAAGAATATAGTCAGTCTTACTGTTTGAAAACTTATTGTTTTCAAAATGCATTGTGCTACTGTCAGGTGGGGTGTTGTGTGTCATGTTGTTCGATAGTGTTGTTCAGGTCTTCTATATCCTTACTGGTTTTTTGTCTACCCAATCTATGCCCATCTGTTATTGAGAGAGGATACTTGGTCTCCAACTATAATTGTAGATTTGTCTGTTTCTTTCAGTTGTTTTTTGCTGTATTTATTTTAAAGCTCTTATTCAGTATGTACACATTTAAGATTTTATGTTTTCTTGGTGAATTAACATTCTGTTATTATGAAATGTTGCCTTTTCTGTTTGTTATGAATATGGTCACTCTAGCTTGATATGTTTTCACATTCTTTTAGTTTTAATATCATCTTGTACAGTGGATTTAAAGTAGATTTCTTGAAAGCAGCATATAATTGCTTTTTAATCTAGTTTGACAATCTGCCTTTTAATTAGAATTTTAAATCATTTGCAATTAACGTAATTGTTTATAGGGTTGGATTTAAGTCTGCTGTCTTGCTCTTTTCTACTTGGCACAATTATTCTTTGTTCCTTTCTTCCTCTTTATCTACTTTTTGTATTCATTTTACTTTGGGATTCCAATTCATTTCCATTATTGACCTTTTAGTTCTATCTCTCTTATTTTACTTATTAGTCTAGGATTTATTATATGTCTTTAATTTGCTGTCATCTATTTTCAAGTGATATTATTCTACCTAACATATAAGAATCTTTCAAACATATACTCCATTTCCCCTGTCCTGTCCTTTGTTTGTCATATTTTTTACTTCATATGTCAATATGTTTTTGTTTGAAATTGTCTTTTAAAGACAACATGAGAAGTTTTTTTTTATATATATTTCTAGTGTTCTCCATTCTTTTTGTGGATTCACATTTCCATCTGGTATCTTTTTCCTTCTGTTTGGAGGAGTTCTTTTAATATCTCTTATAGTGAATATGTGTTGGCAACAAATTCTCTTAGATTTTGTTTTCCTGAAAAAGTATTTCACATTTATTTTATTTTATTATTTTTAAACATTTTATTTATTTATTTGACAGTGAGTGAGAGAGCACAAGCAGGGGCAGCAGCAGAAGGAGAGGGAGAAGCAGGTTCTCTACTGAGCAGGGAGCCCAATATGGGGCTCCATCCCAGGACCCTGGGATCATGACTTGAGTGAAGGCAGATGCTTAAGTTTAACCAACTACGCCACCCAGGCACCCTTTACATTTATTTTTGAAAGTTTCTTTTTTTCCCCATGGTTTATAGAATTCAAGGTTGATAAGTTTTGATTGTTTTTTATTTTAGTGCTTTAGAGACCTCCATTCATTTGCCTGACTTGCACAATTTCTGATGAGAAGTCTGGGGAAATTATCTTTTTTTCCTTTATATGTAGTTTTCCTGTTTGGTTGGTTTTAAGGTTTTCTCTTACTCACTGACTTTCAGCTACTTGGTATGACATTTCTAAGCATGATTTTCTTTGTGTTTATCCTGCTTGTGGTTCATCGACTTTCTTGACACCTTGTATAGTTTTCATCAAATTCAGGAACATTTAGCCATTGTTTTTTCAAATATTATTTCTCCCTTTTCTTTTAATTTTTAGGATTCATTTATATATGTTAAACTGTGTTACTGGCCCACAGGTTTCTGAGATTTTGATCATCTTTTTTTCCTCCTAGCCTTTTATTCTATCTTCAGGTTTTACAAATTTTTTTTTTTTTTAAAGTGGACTCAATGCCCAGCATGGAGCTCAACATGCAGCTTGAACTCATGACCTGAAATCAAGACCTGAGCTGGGTTGGACAGTCAACCAACTGATCCACCCAGGTGTCCCATGGTTTTACTAATTTTTTTTCTTCTCTAATTTGTTAATCATATCCTCTGAATTTTTTATTTGAGATATTTTATTTTTCATCTCTGGACTTTTCATTTGGATTTTTAAAAGGTATTCCATTTCTTTCATTATATTCATGCTTTCCTTGAAATACTTAGATATGGGCGCCTGGGTGGCTCAGTCATTAAGCGGCTGCCTTTGGCTCAGGTCCCGCATCGGGCTCCCTGCTCGTTGGGGAGCCTGCTTCTGCCTCTCTCACTCCCCCTGCTTGTGTTCCCTCTCTCACTGTGTTTCTCCCTGTCAAATAAAATCTTAAAAAAAAAAAAAAGAAATACTTAGATATATGATAGCTTTTTAATGTCCATAATCTATCATTTTGGAGTATTGCTTGATTGATTTTGGTCTTATGAGCACATGTTCTTGTTTCTTGTCATGTCTAATAATTATTGACTGCATGCTGAACATTGTGAATGTTACATTGTTAGATATCTGATTTTTTTGTAGGCAGTTAAGTAATTTATAATTAGTTTGATCCTTTGATGCTTGCTTTTAGTTTGTTAGAGCAGCTTTAGAGTACATTTTACTCCAAGAACAGTTTATCCTACTACTATGACGTGGTCCTTATGGGGTTTCTGCTGAATGTCTTTAGTGATCAATGAGGACTCTCCAGTCTAGCTCATTAGAAATTAAGTGATTTCTCACAAGAAATTAAGTCCAGTGTGAACTTGAACTGTTCAGCTAATAGCTCTCTAGTTGCTTCTTGACTGACTGGTTGAGTTTCCCACCATGTATGGGCATCTTAGTGTTTAGCAAAGCATCAGATTTCTGTGCAAATTTCTGAACCTCTTTTTCAGCATGTGTGTTCTCTCTCTCTCTCTCTCTCTCTCTTTTCCCTCATTTTCCCTCTTCTCTTTGAAATTCTATCCCAGAACTCCTAGCCACCTCTGCATCCTTGAATCCCAGTTTATCTCTTCAACTTTTTAACTCCGTTAGATCGCTGCTTGGAAATTCTACTCTCTTCTCTGGTTTGCATTGTACCTCAAGGCAGAAAGCTGGGGCAATCTTAGGGCTCACCTTGTTAGTTTTTTATCACTGGGATTATATGTCTATGCTGTCTGTTCAGTGTCTGAAAACATTTGTTTCATATATATGTCCAGCTTCTGGTTGTTCAAGGGGAGAGGATAAATTTCAGTTTTTGTTTCTGCATCATGACTAGAAGTGTGTAAAATTTCAAAAATATTTTATTGCCTGTTGCTTGTGTGTGTTACTGTTCTTTTGCCACCATTGCTTTTCTTTTAGAAGATACTCAAGTGATTTCATAATTCAACAATAATTATTTTATTTGTTATTAATACTTTATTTTTTTAAAGTTTATTCATTTTTTTAAGTTAATCCCTACAACCCAACATGGAGCTTGAATTCAGGACCCCAAGATCAAGAGTCATATACTTTTCTGACTAAGCCAGCCAGGTGCTGCCAATCAATTTATTATTAATTTTTCTAGTAGTGAATAAAAGTTTTATAAAATACAAATTGTTGAGTATAGCATTAACTCTTTTCAGGTTTTTTGTTTGTTTGTTTTTGTTTTTTAAGATTTTATTATTTGACAGAGAGAAACACAGCTAGAGAGGGAACACAAGCAGGGGAAGTAAGAGAGAGAAGCAGGCCTCCCTTGGAGCAGGGGCTCAGTCCCGGGATTCCAGGATCATGACCCGAGCTGAAGGCAGATGTTCAAGGACTGAGCCACCCAGGTGCCTCAGGATTTTGTTTTTGTTTTTTAAATAAAATTTTATTTATTTGTCAGGGGGAGAGAGAGTGCACACATGTGCGAGCAAGGGGGAACAGCAGGCAGAGGGAGAAGCAGGCTCCTGCCAAGCAAGGAGCCTGATGCAAGACTCAATCCCAGGACCCTGGGATCATGATCTAAGCCAAAGGCAGACACTTAACCTACTGAGCCACCCAGGCATCCCACTTCTTTCAGGTTTTATATGGTGGTTTTTAGTGTGAGAACCTCTACACCACTAAAATCTTGAGGGTCCATGTTACATAGTTGAACATTCATTTCAGTGTCAAGTGTGAATATGTCTTTTCCTGGTCTGTAATAATTGAGATTAAAAAGAACAGTTTGTTTCCTAGATTTAAATTTGCATTCAAGTGTGTTGCGTTCTTTGAAGACAGAACCAACAAGTAACTTTTATCTCTGCAGTACTGTTTTGTTCACTGTTTAGGGTGTATTAAGTTTTTCAGACTAAATAATGAATGTTAAGTGCTCAAACAAGTAAAAACAAACAGTGCTTCCCTGTCCCCCTTTGTTTCTAGGTAACTATAACTACTCAATATTGCAGCCATGGAGTCCATGCTTAATAAGTTAAAGAGTACTGTTACAAAAGTAACAGCTGATGTCACTAGTGCTGTAATGGGAAATCCTGTCACTAGAGAATTTGATGTTGGTCGACACGTGGCCAGTGGTGGCAATGGGTTAGCTTGGAAAATTTTCAATGGCACAAAAAAGTCAACAAAACAGGTAAGTTTCAATTCAGAGTCCATTTGGCAAAAACTTGCATGCTAATTAAGTATCATAATGTGCATATGTATTTTTATGTTAAGAAATGCCAAAAGTAATGGATTGTTTACTTTTCATTTCTATCTAATGAATTCATACAAAAATAAATGCTTTTAAACATGCCCTGAATCTCTTGGTTACAAATAACTTGTTTGATATATCATCCTATCTTGTAATTTTGCTTACTTAATAAAATTAATGTATCTGTTGAGCTAAGAAGCATATTAAATTAGTATTTTTTTAAATTAAAAATTTTATTTTTATTTTTTAAAAGATTTTATTTGTCAGAGAGAGGGAGAAAGAAAGAGAGAGAGAGAACAAGTAGGGGGAATAGCAGGCAGAGGGAGAAGCAGGTTCCCCCACTGAGCAGGGAACCTGGTGTGGGACTCCATCCCACAACCATGGGATCATGACCTGAGCTGAAGGCAGACACTTAACCAACTGAGCCACCCACATGTCCTGCATATTAGATTTTTAGTGAAGTGTTTTTTTTTTAGAATAAAATTGTGCTCCTTTTCAAATTTGTCAATAAGCTATTGGCAAAATACTCCATTAAAATTTTCCAACACTAAATACATCCTTATTTAGTGCATACATCTTATTTAGTGCATTTTATTCCCCTTTTATCTTATAGCCTTCTGGAAAACATTCTTTTACGTTCTTTTGTGTTTCACTTTTTAGTTTTTATTATCGGAAGGGAGTAAGTACATTTGTGGAATAGTCTGTAATGTGTTTTACAATATATTGATTTCAAAGTTATTTTAAAACTAACTTTTCTTTCAGTAGAGTCTTTTGAATGAGTTGTATTTTTATTTTTATTTTTTTAATTTGACTTAAGAGACCAACAGATGGTTCTTAGAGATGTGGGAGATTGTTAGTGTTAAATTTTACTAACAGTTTTCTGTTGGAATTGTTAAAGAACTGAAAAACCTCCAGGTTTGAAACTTCTATAAAAATAGGTTCTTTAAAGAGAAAAAACACTGTTTCTAAAAGAACTTTTATTTCTCTACAAGTGAAACATGGATTATAAAACATTTGGGATTAATTACACATATTTTCCAGTGACTCTGTCCCAGTCATACAGTTGTGGATATGTATTACTTACGACTTTTCCAAAGTCAGCTTATTTCCCAAACAGCAAGTATATTAAAGATTGAATTGGCTTTGGTTATCCTTTTATGAAGTAGGAATCTTAGTCTTGTGATAGATTGCTGGTATGTGGTTTGTACCTGACCTGTAAATCTTGTTTTTATTGCCATTTGATTGTAAGTCTTTAAGTCCAGAGCTGATCTTTATTTTAAATGCTGATTGATTTGTTATTTTTTGAACATTGTTTTCTCTCTCAGTTCATCAGGAGCTCAAAAAATAAGTGGTTTCTTGAGTATTGAATGTTTAAAAAGCCGTTAATGAGGCCATGAAGTTTTGTCAATGACCAAACTCTAACACTTTTATAATCAATTATATAAGGGGAAAATGAAAGAACACCAAATGTACTAAATTTTGCATTATTTATTAAGGTTTGACATAATAGTGTCTTTGGGCTTAGCCAAAAGAGTTTTAGTTGTTTGTGTTTATATCAGATGTCCATATGCAGAAATTCTCTGATAATGCTGAAGCCTCTTTTGCTGTTCATAGAACATGAAAACCAGGCACAAATAAGAGGTAATTGATTAGATATTGCACAGTAATACACCATTTCTCAGCTGCTGAATGCCAGAATTGGCTTCTCTTAGGAAACGAATGTATTTTTTGCCAAAATTTATTGCTTTGTGGAAGAAGATGGTTTTGGAATATATCCGTCCTCTCTGTGGATACAGTTTTGAATCTTATTTCTTTGCTTCTTTCAAATGTAAGGTGTCTGATCTGACTATCCTCTCTGGACTACTGGCTGATTCCTTGAGGATAGCTAAGTCTTTAACCACCTTGGCACTGAAGCCTCATTTTAATGTCTCCCTTACTTGTAGTTTTAGTTCTTTTTCCATTATCTCTTTTTTTTTTTCAAAGATTTTATTTATTTATTTGGCAGAGATCACAAGTAGGCAGAGAGGGAGGCAGAGAAAGAGAGGGAAGCAGGCTCCCCATTGAGCAGAGGGCCTGATGCGTTGCTCGATCCCAGGACCCTGAGATCATGGCCTGAGCTGAAGGCAGAGGCTTAACCTGAGCCACTCAGGCGCGCCCCCCATTTTCTCATTTTTTTAATAAAAGGGAATCATAGAAGATCGGTAATCTAGAGTTGTGCTGTCACTATAGTAACCACAAGCTACATATGCCTATTGAAATTAGTAAAGATTAAATTCAGTTCCTTAGGTACACTAGTCAAGGTTCCTTAGCTTTATGTGGCTAGTATTACCGTACTGGACAATGCACATATGGAACTTTTGATCTTCACCGAAAGTTCTGTATGACAACACTGATCTTAGAGAAACCAGGAGAAGAATAATGGAAAAGGATATTCTTCTTGGTCCTTTTCTTTCTCTTGCATAAAGGGACACTGAGGGCATTTTTCTTAGCCCTCTCAGCCTTTCATGATCTAGCGTACAATGTACTTGATGGCATTTGTGTTTGTAGCAGGTTATATGATCTTCAGTTTGACTTTGAGGTAATGTCAGGCTGGAGAGGGAACACAAGCAGGGGGAGTGAGAGAGGGAGAAGCAGGCTTCCCGCCAAGTAGGGAGCCCTGTGTGGGGCTGGATCCCGGGAGTCTGGGATCATGACCTGAGCTGAAGGCAGAAGCTTAATGACTGAGCCACAAGCCTTTGAGAGGAGTGGAGTAGTAATAAAAGCACCTACAGAAAAGATTTAAAAATATTTATGAAACCTGGAATGTAGCAAGATAAAAATTTCCTTGTGTTCCTGGTAACATCAATATATCTGATTGGACATCTGTATTATTATTATTCTGGGTTTATGATTCCAAAAACTCGTTTCTCTTGTTTTTTGTTTTTGTTTTTGAAAGACATTCTTTGAAGAAACATCTCCTAATGAGTAATTTATGAAAGTGCAATTAAGAATTCCTGAATCTTCAAGAAAAGTTTAAAGTTGATTTTTTTTAATAGTTAAATAAGGTGTTTAGGCCAGTTTTGTATACAAAATTAAGATTTTTAAAAGTTATTATTTGGGTAAACTTAAAACATGTAAACATGTTGAAATGGATAGAGCATTAATTATAGCCTATAAACATTTGAAGCTACTATTTAGGCTTATGTATTATATAGTTTCCTTTTTGAGTGTTCATTTAGAAGCAGCTCTTGGTTCCTAACCATTACTCTTTTTAGAATTTTGGTAGAGATGTTATAAGACATTTCAGGATGACATTTAGGGAGTAAAAATTGTCTATTTAGTTTTTTAAATATAAGCATATTTTAAAGAACATGTTGAATAGGGCACAAATCATGAGTGTACAGCTTGAGGGGAATGTTCACAGTGAGCACACCAGTAACCTACATCCAGGTCAAGGAAACATTGCTAATAATCATGCCTTTTCATAGGTGTTACCTCTCCTCACCTACTCCCCAGTGGTAACTGCTATCCCGTCCTTTGACTCTTTAGAGTAATTTTTCCTGTTTTTGAACTTTATTTTGTTTTGTTTTTTATTTTTTTGTGTTTGTGTTGTTTGTTTGTTCTCCAACTTTATTTAAATGGAATTATAGTATGTGCTCCTGTGTTTGGTTCCTTTTCCTTAAATGTATGTTCATGGGATACATCTGTGTTGCTGAACATAGCAGTTTTATTTTCATTAAAATATTGGGTACCGCTATGAATATTATTGTATGTGCCATTGACATATATGACACGTTATCTAGACATGGAATTGCTTAGGTAATAGTGTTTGTATTTGTTCAGGGGCAGTTTTGCCAGAGTGGTTGTATGAATGTATACTTCTATCAGCAGTTACAGTTCTTCACATTCATGCTAACCCTTTTTATAGTAAGTCTTTTTTATTTTAGGCATTCTGAGCAGAGGGTCTCCTTTTACTTATTGTTTATTTTTTATTAATCTATAGTTGACACACAATGTTAGATTAGTTTCAGGTGTACTACACAGTGGTTAGTCTGTACATTATGCTGTGCTCACCACAAGTGTTGTTAATCTTTCGTCACCACACAACGCTGTTATACTATTGACTATATTCCCTATGCTGTTCCTTTTATCCTGTGATTTATTCATTCCATAACTGCAGGATTATACCTCCCACTCCCCTTCACCCATTTTGCCCAGCCCTCCAACCAATCAGTTTGTTCTCCGTTTTTGGATCTGTTTCTGCTTTTTGTTTACTTATTCATTTGTTTTGTGTTTTTAGATTTCACCTATAAGTAAAATCGCATGGTATTTGTCTTTCCCTCTCTGACTTACTTCCCTTGCTTTAATACTCGCTAGGTCCATCCATGTTGTTGCAAATAGCACGATCTTTTTGAAAGTTCACTGAATTATTCACTGAATTATTCCTTACTCCTCTAGTTCCTAAGCTTTTATAAAATTTTTGAAAATTCACTGAATTATTCCTTACTCCTCTAGTTCCTAAGCTTTTATAATGTCTGATAGGTAATTAATTGCTGGGCATAGAATTTTTACTGCTGTGTTTCTGTTAGAGCTTTATAACTGACTTAGTCTTTCTACAGAGTAGCATGTTTAGGATTAAAATGATACCTAAACATAGGCGCTCTTTTCAAGCATATTCTTATTTCCATTGTAAAGAATATTTACTTTAGAGAGATTTCTGAGATAAACATCCTTAATTGGATTTCATTAGCTTTTCTAATTTTTAAATTATACTTAATTTAAACAAGCGATCAAATGGAAATTTTTGGCCAAACTATCTATCTATATATATCAATCATAAGTGAGAAATGGTTGGTCCTTTAAAAATTGAAATACCATCACCTTATCTGTTAGATAGGAATATTGTTAACTACCAAGGCTGCTAATTTGTTTAAATAATTTGTAAGAAAAGCAGTACATAAATAGAGTTTTTGGCCCACCTCTATACCTACCTTTTACTTCCTTTCAAGTGGAATAATTCTACATTTTTAAATTTCTTTTATCTCTACTAATTCAAGTTAAGAGATTTATTTTGGGGGAAGATTTTTTAAAAAAAGAATGTATGTATGGGTGTGTTTACTCTCTGAGTTATATTAAGTATTTCTATTTATCTTGACACACGATTCTGTTGCCAGGTGACTACTTTTCAAAATGAATTTGACTTAACATTTATTAGTAGTCTTCTAGTTAGTGTCCCATATTTATGATTTTTTTAAAAATCTAGTTTTAGAATAGACTTTTCCCCCCATAAATAGAGCAGCTTTAGTCTTATTTTGGCTTAAAAGTCACATATGTTGGTCTGTTTCTTTTGCCCTAACTACTGCATAAGCTTTAAAACACCCCCAGTTAAAGAACTATTCCTATGAGGATAATGAAGACTGATTTTTAAAATTATATAATATATATTTAACTGATATTCATTATTATAGCCACCAGATATAGTCGTGGACATGTCCCTTCCTTACTGCAAAATCTACATCATGTTATCCAAATGCTGGTGCTCATGGATGAGGCTTACTGATACTGTGTAGGCAAAGGCATAATTAAATTATTATGCAAAGCTGAATGTGTTAGTCTAGTTGCTTAGGTCAATAATGATCATAGACTATCTTTAATACTTTTAAGGGGTATATCTGTACCTCTCAGTCTTCTCAAATATCAAGCTGTTTTAACTTAATCTAAATAAAAATTAGATTTTGTTTTGTTGTTTTAAAAAAGGAAATTTGCCCTGAAATCACCTGAAAGATGAAGAACAGTGTGATGGTTGGCAGTCATCACTGATCAGTTATGAAATAAAATTAAAAAAAAAACTATAAAATTAGAGTTCACAGAGAATATTTTATCTCAAACCATCCTTGATGGCTTTGAGGGACAAGTTAGTGGAGGTCATGATTACTCTTAGGGAATCTTTGACACATTCATATATATCTATTTAGATTTTATTAAACTGTTTTGTTTTCAGCAAGAGTTCAACTTTGTAGTAAGCAAAGTAGCTTTAAAAAGCTATAAATCAGACTTGTATCAGAAATTAGTCTCCATTTTGACAAGTATTAGTTTTTAGAATAATTTATTTTATAGCCATTTTTACTTAAAGATAGGCTATTGAGAAAAAATAAGATAACTTTCTTTGCCAATGTATTTTAAAGACTGTGAAGTGAATAAAAGAAAAACAGAGCCAAATACTCTTACCTTTTGTTTTAGTAGTTTTTGTATGAAAGGCTCCAAATTTAATTAGAATTAACAGTTGACTTTTAAACGGGAGATATTTTGGGTAATTGCACTACCTCAGCTTTTCTGTATATTTGAAAATCTTCCTAATAAAGAGTCAGAAAAGGTTTTAATTCAGGATGTGATGGAAAGCTTTCAGTAACTGTTTGTTTTTATTGACCATTAGGCAATAAACATCTGAATGTCATCTAGGTGTAGATCCTTTAATGGATATAAAGACACTTAAGGCATGGTTTCTTTGTTCCTGTTTTTTTTTTTTTTTTTTTTTTTTTGGCAGGAGGTGGGGGCGCATAGTTTCTTTAAGAAGCTTGTATTATGTATGGGGTCAGGACTTTTACATAGGAGATATGTGTTAACAGTGAGTAGTGAAGTAGAAGGAAAACATAAAAGATGATAGTCTGTTCTGAAGAAAAGTTTTGAGATACAGACTAAGAGTTTTTAGGAAGTCATAAGGTTTGAGGATTAGTCACAACTTTGTTGAGGTTGGTTAATTTTAATTAAACTGGAACAAAGAGAAAATCATTTTAAGATGGTTGATAATCTGATTTATGTAGAAATCTTTTATCTGTGACAAAATAAATGAATATCTGAGAGAGAATTTTATGTTGTTTCTTTTTCTTTATGAGCTATAGTGTTTTTCCTTAAGAGTGGTGAAATTGCAAGAGCTGAAGAGCCATTTCATGTGATTTTTTTTTTTAAGGACTTAATACATCTTGAAAAAATAAACACATTTAAATTAGATGCATTAATAAAATGTGTTAGAGCAAAACACTAAAATAAGGTTGTGCACTTGAATAGTGAGATAAGAACTTTAACTTCTAGGTCATTTGTTTTTAGTTCAAATTAGTATTACATAAGACTCTTAGCTCTTGATAGTCCTGTGTCTCATAAATGAGCAAAAGAGCTAAGATTATGAAAAAAGAGCTAAGATTATATATTTATACATGGATGCTATTATATCTCTCAAATGATTTTTTCCCTGAAGACATATGTTTTTCTGGGATGCTATGTATTTGTTGTCTCTATTATTTCTGGGGAGACAGCATGGTGTATTGACTAATAAGCCTGTGGTCCCCAGAGTTGAAATGATTGTGATGTTGGAAACAAAGGCAGAAGAAAAGTTACTAAATTTCCTTACTACCTAGAGCCCACTGACAAGTCCTTGAAACAGGCAGAGTCACATTCCTCTAGGGACTCAACTGCCTCCACCTTAATACTTTGCTAAGGGCCAAAGGCAATCCTACCCTCACTGCTGCCCACCCCAACCAGAATCCTGTAAGTCTACTTTAACATATAAAAATACCTTTGGAAACTTCCTTTATCTCTAAACCTCCCAAGATATGTTTTGGCGATCATCCCCAACATATGGCCCACTGGTGTACATCTGAAGGGGCTTATAATTAAGGTTTTATTAGATGGTAATAAATGACCTTTTCCCAACAACAGCTAGCCCCTCAAGGTCCTGGAAACCTTGCTTCCCAAACTCCTTAGAGGCTTACGCTATCATTCAAGTGTATAATAGACCACTCCTCATGACCCCAGTGGTTCAACTCTTTCTGCCCAAGGGTCCTATCCCCATGCTGTAATAAAATCACCTTTTTGGACCAGAGATGGTTTAAGAATTCTTTCCTGGTTGTAGGCTCCAGACCTCACTTATATTCTAAAACTTCATCGATTAGATTTGAATCTGGATCTCACCAGTTGTGAGATTTTAGATAATACATACACCTTTTCCATAGTATCCTCATCTCTGAAATAAGGATAATAACTTGTCTCATAGCATTGCTGCAAGGAATGAAATAATTCCTTAAAAATACACAAATGCATTAGGAATGGGATGTTCAAGTTTAGTTAATAAATGGTCCCTTTGTTATCTATCACTTTTCGGAGACTCAGTCCTCTAAAATCCTTAACTTATGTACATATAAGGAGCCTCCAACTTAAAACAAGTTGTGTTTGAGAAATTTATTGGTTTGGGATTCTGCAGTAATCTCTGTTAGGTAATTAGGTTGCCAGGCTAATGTGTGAAAAACAATCCTAATGTAGCAAAAATAATAAGAGAACAATAAGTAGAAAAATACTATCTTGGATATTAATAGTTGAGTAGTAGTAGGTTTGAATTAGAGGCTTTTGAAAGATACTTTTATAAAAATTCATACTGTTATAAAAAGTCATTCGAAATCTTTCAAGGAATTTTAAAGGCTAGCATTGATTCTTTGCTAATTTTGCTTCCAGCTTTATTATTTTTCTTTCCATTTATGATGGAGATCTAGCATCACTAATGTGTTGCACAGTGGTCATACATCAACTATCAAAACAGCTATTTTTTGATTGATTTATTAAGATTGGGTAACTGGACAGGAACTATTTTTCCTTGGGCAACAGAGAAAATGAAAGGGAGAAGATAGTTAAGGAGGATGTGTGCTTTCAGTAGTGTAAATAAGTGTGAATGATCTTAAAGAGAGAACAGTGGGAGAGCAGCTTCTGTATTGGTACCATTCATTACCAATTACTGCCCATAATAAGATGGTATAGGCTGGAAGGAAAGAGTGAGTATAGATTATTCATATGTAGAAGTTGCTTACAGCATGAGCTTTTGTATAAACAAGCACTCCTTGACATATAGAACTTTTCTTAAAAAAATGATTCAGGATTTTGTAGGGTTATCAGGTTATCCAGGATTATCATTATGAATAACATTTTGAATTTTTAAACATTTTAACTTTTATTTGAATTCTGGTTAAATAAGAGATTACTACATAGGATATGGCACATTACATACACCTTGTGTATATCAGAGTTCAAAGATGGAGATTTTCCTATGTTCTCCTTAGATAGGGCTCTAGGTCTCATACTTTTAAAAATACTTAGATTTACTAATCATGAAGAAACAAACTTTTTGATATCAGAAAAGTATTACAATGGTGGTATAATTTTCATGACATTAAATTTTAGTTATTTCTATTTGTAGACTGTTGTGACACTTGAATAAAATTTCATTTTGTATACTCTTGATTAAAATTAGATGCATAATTCTTTCATTAGGAAGTGGCTGTTTTTGTCTTTGATAAAAAACTGATTGACAAATATCAAAAATTTGAAAAGGATCAAATCATTGATTCTCTAAAACGAGGAGTCCAACAATTAACTCGACTACGACACCCTCGACTTCTTACTGTCCAGCATCCTTTGGAAGAATCCAGGTAAATTTTTATAAAAACTTACATAAAAGACTTGTCAAACAAATAGTTAATAATTGCATGTTTAAATTCTGTCTGTGGAGAATGGTATCAGTGAAAAATTCTTAGAATTTCCTGTAGTCAGGACACTGTTAGTTTTATCTTTTTATGTATTGGATTTCTGTATAATTCTTACTTTGGAATCATCAATAACTCACTGTCACTTATCCTCCCCCAAGAGCACAAACTACTTTCTTTCAGCCTAAAAGAAAAAAAATATTTACCATGAAAACTGTATTAAATGCCTTACATTTGCTTAACTCATTCAGTTCTCACAATTAACGTGGGAGAACTGAGGATCAGAGACACTACTTAAGCCATATAGTTATGACACTGATTCCCATTATGATTCCGAAGCCCATGTTTTTTTCATTCCAGCATATCTTGGTGTGCCTACCCAGAAAGATGCCCATATATCTCTTATGATGGTAATATTTTTATTGCTCTTCTTTTCATGAATAAACTCCAAAGAAGAGTATAGTTGTTGACTTCTATGTAACATTCATTATTGTGAACTCTATCCCAAAGTGGTTAAATTTTGTTTGCACACTTGTTCTGAGCTTTCCAAACTTGCTGTTTTCTCTGGAGTGTTTTCTATCAGTGTCTGCAGTGTCACCTTTCAGAATCCTACCCATCTTTGTTATTTTAACTTGTGTCAATGTGTATTATATTTCCCCATTACTTTTCAAGTCTCTTGAGGGGAGAAGCTGCCCTTACAGCTTCTTTTATAGTGATTTAAATGTTATAGAACTAGGGATTTATTGTCTACCATTAAGAGAGCCAATTCAAATATTACTTTAAGGCATCTTCATTGTTAAGTTGTAAACCTGTAAAATTAATAGAAATAGGACAACTATAGGGAAGGAAAAATGACTTCTGGTTTTTAATGAATTTATAATGTAGAAATAACACTGGAATTATCCAAAAGAAATGTGCTGTAAAGTCTTCTGATAAAAGCTCAGAGTTGGTGATATATATTGAGGGTGACATGGAGGCAGTAATTAACACCATGAAAATAAAGGATTTTGCAAGAGCTTGAGTCAAAAGAGCAGAGTACTAAGGACAGAACTTGAAATGTAGAGGGAAAAGAAGAGTCAGGAAAAGAAACAAGTGATCACTGTTACATGACAGGAAAAAAGCAGGCAGCTGAATGGCATAGAAGCTAAAGGAGGAGAAGGGACCCACTAACATTGAGGACCACTGAGGAAAAAGGAAGTAAGGACTGAGAAGAGTTCATTACATTTGACTAATGAGAGGTTGTTACTGATCTTCAGTAATATCAGTAGTAAGATGATGGTTTGAAAGCTGGAAAATAGATACCAGCAGAGACGACTTCATTGTGTGAATAAAGTCCCAGAGGAGGTACTCAAAGGAAATTATAGGATGATAGTTTAATCACTAATATGCTGAGGTGAAGTTTAGGGAATAGGTCATTCATGTTAGATGAATTTTATGCTTTTTTTAAGTAGAAAGTGGATAATAGGTGAGTGGTAAAGGGGGCCATGGAATGAAGAGTTAGGAAGAGGACTATAAAGGATTCTTGAATGTTGAAAAAAAGAGCAAGGTTAAAGTGTACTATGTGACTTAACACTTGAGTTTAAAAAGACTTGGGCTTTCTGTTCTTTCCTTGTGCTTATGACATAAGCAAGAGAGTAAAAGAAGCTTGTAGTGGTTATTACAGGATGAGTAGGGGTTTGCTCAGTAAAGGATAATTAGGGCGATAGTTTATTGTTGTCATAGTTGGGAGAAAGAAAGGAATCAAATATGTATGGTCAGGACTGAATACTTTGAATTTGGTTAATAAAGGTGTTGGGGAGCTAGATTTGGTGGCAGTAGTATAGGGGTAAGAGATAATGGCTAATAAGTAGCTGTGGTTGGGGAAGTGGTTCTTGGGAAGAGGATATAGCCCTTCTGGTATGTGACTGTAGTGATGATGGGAGTGAATATTCATGAATGATAAGTAGTTGGAGGAGTAATAATACAGATATTGATATGGCCAAGGATGATGTTGGGGACAGTACAGAGAGAAAACAAATAGAAGTAGCTTACATACGTGAGTCTTGGGAATTATAGAGTACTGTAGAAAAGACATTACAGTATTTGATCAGTTTTCTTCCAGTACAGTTTAGCAAATGGAAACCTGGTGTCCACTGTATTTATGAGCTTGGTGAGAGAGTAAAGAACAGGTAGCATCTTTGTTGATGACTGAGCAGGTGTATTAACTCTCTCCCTCAGCCTAAGCAGCTCTGTCTTAATCTTTCATGTATATTAAGCTTCTGCATATGCTTTCATTTGAAAACTGGTTCAAGGTGAAAGAAACATTACACAAGTATAGTGGACAGATGAAACAGCAAAAGGTGTACTTGACAGTAAACATTTACAGTCCAAGTACAGAGCCTTGGTCTAGCTTTGTTACCACAGTACCCTGTATGTTGTTCTTCATTGCCTGAGCCTAAATAAGCCGAAAGCATAAAATGTTAGAACTTGAGTCTTCCACACCTGGTAATTATAATAACAGCAGTAAAGATTTATTAAATTTACATGCTAGTGACTCTGCTACATACTTTACATTCATTATTTCCTTTGATGTTCACAGTTACCCTTCAGGATAGTTTTTTATCACCATTTTACAAATGTGAGGCTCAGAGCCAAAGTGTGCAACTCACTTAGTCAGGGAATAGGGATGCTGGGACTTGAAGTTGGGTATTTGTCTTCAAAGCCTGAGCTCTTTGTGATTATTCCATAAAGCCTACTGAATGTTAATATCTACCATTTTCTGAATTTCTAAATATTCTTATACATCAAAGAGCAATAACTGAAAAATTTAAAAATTGTGACCCCTTTAAAATTTATATATAAAAAAGGTAAAATCAAAACTTCACTGATTGAAGTAGTTACAGGAGACCTAGTGCTGTCCTCTGTGCCTCTTTCTGACTCCTCTTGCTCCAGAGGGGTCTGTCTGGGAAATCTGTAGTTTCCTTTGAGTGTATTCTGAAAATGGTGGTTTAATTTTTTTTAAAGATTTTATTAATTTATTTGAGAGAGAGAATGAGAGAGAGAGTATGCATGAGAAGGGGGAGGGTCAGAGGGTCTGCTTATCCTCCACAAGTAGACTCCCCACTGAGCAGGTAGCCCCATGTGGGACTTGATCCCGGGACTCCAGGATCATGACCCAAGCCAAAGACAGTCGCCCAACCAACTGAGCCACCCAGGTGCCCTGGTTTAAATGTTATATTGATGCTGAAAACAAATCTGAGTCTACCTTCTTGTTGACTATGAATATTTTATGTATATTTGATTTTGATAATGTGGACTAAATGATGGTAAATAACTCTATTTCTTTTTTAAAACAGGGATTGCTTAGCATTTTGTACAGAACCAGTTTTTGCAAGTTTAGCCAATGTTTTAGGTAACTGGGAAAATCTACCTTGCCCTGTGTCTCCAGACATTAAGGATTATAACCTTTATGATGTAGAAACTAAATATGGTTTGCTTCAGGTATGTATTTTTATTCATCGTGTGAAAGAGTTTTATCCTTCAAAATTGTTTTTGGCTATTTAAAACTTATTAGCAATATCAACTACTTTATGTAAACCTTTGGATTCACTCAATAATTTAAAAATTATTTGCATGTTTTTTGAGTGTTAAAACTTGTGAATGTATTTCATAAACAAAGTATTAAGTTGAAGTACTATTTAATAAAAAATAGAAATTACATCTTTTTTTAAAAAAGATTTTCTTTATTTATTTGACAAAGAGAAACACAGCTAGAGAGGGAACACAAACGGGGGGAGTATGAGAGGGAGAAGGAGGTTTCCTGCCGAGCAGGGAGCCCGATGCAGGGCTCGATCCTGGGACTCCGGGATCATGACCTGAGCTGAAGGCAGACTCTTAACGACTGAGCCACCCAGGCACCCCTAGAAATTACATCTTTAAGGAAATTAATGGGTATTAAGAGATCTTGTTAGACTTTTCATATATGTCCACTCTTTCTGATTTTCCTTTCCCTGCCTCCCAAAATAGAGTAGATTTATAGTTCAGCTCTATAGAGTAAATTTATACAGCAGATTCTTGGTTCCTTGGGGACAGAAATAATTTTATTTATTGTTTTTTAACTGCTTTATTAAGTTGTTAATTGGCATATAATAAACATTTTCAAAATACTATATGGTTTTATGAATTTAACTGTATGCCAGTAAAACCATCACTAAAATCAGAATAATGCAAATATTCATGACCCACCCCCCAAGAATTCTTATACCTACTGTAATCCCTCCTTGCTTTCTACTACTACTTCTTGCTTTCTATCTTTCCATCTCTTGTCCCAGGAAATCTACTACTTCTTGCTTTCTATCTTTCCATCTCTTGTCCCAGGAAACCACTGACCGGCTTTCTCCCACTATGAATTGGTTTGTATTTTCTACAATTTTATAATTAGAATCATACAGTATGTATTGTTTTTTTCCTGTCTGACTTCTTTAACTTAATTCTTTTGAGATTCATCCACATATTGTGTGTATCAGTATTTTTTTTATTGCCGATTAGTAGTCCATTGTATGAATATACCATAGTTTGTTTATCCATAATCTGTTGATGAATATTAGGGGTGTTTCTAGTTTTTGGTTACTATAAATACAGATGCTGTGAACACGCAAATACAAGTTTTTATATATGCATATGCTTTAATTTCTCTTGGTTAAATACTTTAGAATAACTAAATAAAATGGCATATATATATTTTGGTTCTTTGGAAACCACAAACTTTTCTAAAGTGGTAATACCATTTTACACTCCTATTGCAATATATGACAGTTCATATTTTCCACATATTTGCCGAAAGTTGGTGTGCTTGGTCTTTTTAATTTTAGCTATTCTAATTGGTATGCAGTGTTGTTTTGTTGAAGTTTTCTTTTTTATTATTGTTACTTAAATTTTTCTTTTCCAGTGTTCCAAGATTCATTCCCCATTCCCCACACCCAGTGCTCCACGCTTTAGGTGTCCCCAGTACCCACCACCAGGCTCTCCCATCCCTTTTGCCCCCCTCCCTCCAAGTCCCTCAGTTTGTTTCTGTGTCCAAAGTCTCTGTTGTTTCGTTTCTCTCTCTGGATTACCCTAGTTCCCATTTACTTTCCTTCTCCCACTGTCCTCCAGGTTACCCCTCATGCACCGCAAGTAAGTGAAACCATGCGATACTTGACTTTCTCTTCTTGGCTTATTTCAGTCAACATAATCTCTTCCAGTCCAGTCCATGTTGCTACAAAAGTTGGATATTCATCCTTTCTGATGGAGGCATAGTATTCCATTGTGTATATGTACCACATCTTCTTTATCTATTCATCTGTTGATGGGCACCTTGGCTCTTTCCACAGTTTGGCGATTGTGACCATTGCTGTGATGAACATTGGTGTACATATGGTCCTTCTTTTCACTACATCCGTATCTTTGGGGTAAATACCCAGTAGTGCAATTGCAGGGTCATAGGGTGGCTCTATTTTTAATTTTTTAAGGAATCTCCACACTGTTTTCCAAAGCGGCTGCACCAGTTTACATTCCCACCAACAGTGTAAGAGGGTTCCCCTTTCTCCGCAGCCTCTCCAACACTTGTTGTTTCCTGTCTTGTTAATTTTGGCCATTCTGACTGGTGTAAGGTGGTATCTCAGTGTGATTTTGATTTGAATTTCCCTGATAGCTAGTGACGCTGAACATTTTTTCATGTTTCTGTTAGCCGTTTTTATATCTTCTATGGAGAAGTGCCTCTTCATGTCTCTTGCCCATTTTTTGATGTGTTCGTTGTCTTTTTGGATGTTGAGTTTGAGTAGTTCTTTATAGATCTTGGATACCAGCCCTTTGTCTGTAGTGTCATTTGCAAATATCTTCTCCCATTCTGTGGGTTGCCTCTTTGTTTTGTTGACTGTTTCCTTTGCTGTACAGAAGCTTTTTATTTTGATGAAGTCCCAGAAGTTCATTTTCACTTTTGTCTCCTTTGCCTTTG